>SNQJ01S0093353.1:33359-43784 GCA_010110895.2 Picea sitchensis
CAATGAACTACAAAGACTATTATTGAGGCCATCTGCAAGGTCATGAAATTTGTCATGCAATGTGTCACACAATGTGTCATACAATTGAGATTTGAATGCTTCAAGAATTTCTTTGAGGTTTTGAGAAGAAATAGTCATTTGAGCACCCTATGAACCTTTCGGTCCTGCAGCCATCATGAAAAAACCAAAAAAAATAGAACAATAAATTACAACAGAAAATCGCGGTTTTTTCCGAAAAAAACATAAAAAACTGCTGAAGTTAAAATGCTCATAACTTCACTTCCCGGACTCCGTTTGGGCTGATTTGTTTTTTGAAATTAGGTGAAATTGTGAGAGGAACTCAGATCTGTAATTTATTTGGGCAAATTCGGCCTTCAAATGCTACAGGGACAAAAAAAATCTCGTCGCCGTCTGCAGAAAAAATCCTGAAAATTTGCAGATTTTAAAACTTCAATATCTTGACTTCTCGGACTCCGTTTCGGATGATTTTTTTTTTCAAATTGGGTGTTTTTCTGATAGGAAATCAGATCTACAAGCCTTTTCTGCAAATTTTGCATAGAAATATACCGAAAAATTCGAGAATGTCGCGGCCCTCTTTTTTCTACTCCGAAAAAAAAATCTGCAAAAATAAAAAATATTTGCCCACAATGTCTGCCCAAGGAAAGTGCTCTGATACCACTTGGTAAAAACCAAAGACTGAATACAAAAGCACCACAACAGATATAGAAGAACAATATAGAAAAACATCACTTTATTATATCAAACCGTTGAGGTAGGGCAACACCATACAATGGATCATATTATGGAAGGGATCATCTCCCGTTCACTTGCCTCTTCGAGGGGGCATCCTCCTATTGAGCTACCGCTTCAAATACAATACTTCTATTTATGTCTCATTACATTGCTTAAATCTCTTTATATAGTGCTACCATCACCTAAGAACATTCTAGAGGAGGAATCTTCTAGAATTAGAACCCTCTAAGAAGTCCTCTTACATTTATTATATCTAATTACCCATTTATTATATTTAATTACCATAGTGGGCCTTATTTAAAAATATAGTGGACCTAGTCCACCTTACATTGAGTGACCTCCACTATTATGACTATGGGCCCTCTGGGCCCCCCCACTACCTCTCTAGCTACCTTACACAGAGACTCTCAATAACAGAGTGAAGCTTTTCTCCAAAGCCACAGTAATGATTATAAATGAAGGAAAGTCTACCCTTACCACCTTTTGCCTCTCAAAAATGGAAAAAAGTCGTTATCGAGTTTTCTTCCCTTTTGAAGAGAAAACTATTGATGAAGGTCTAAAGTACCTGGGGTTCAATTTGAAACCAAATGATTACAGGAAGGAGGATTGGACATGGCTTCTAAAAAAATTAGAGAAAAGGTTAAGTTCTTGGAGTCATAAATGGCTTTCCAGGGCTGGCAGATTGGTTCTAGTAAAATCAGTATTGGAAGCCATCCTAGTATTTTGGATGTCTCTGTCTTGGATTCCAAAAGGAACTTTGGAGGCAGCTAGAAAAATTTCTTTCAGATTTTTGTGGAGTGGAAAGAAAGATACAAATGTGACCCCTTGGGTAAGATGGAAAATGATTGCAGTCCCAAAGGCTTTAGGAGGATGGGGTTTAAAAAATATACATGTTTTCTCCAAAGCCTTAGCTGCTAAAGAGGAGTGGCACCTACTTTCTACAAATAGGCTATGGACAAAGAGTGTCACAAAAAATTACATTGAACCAAACTCAATGGAATCTTGGATCAGACGAGCTCAGAAAACTTTCAAAGGATCTTCGACGATTTGGAAGGCAGTTATAAAGTCCTTCCCTGTTATAGGGGAGAATCTTGCTTGGAAGGTAGGAAACGGACTTCGGGTGAGATTAGGGGCAGATCCCTGGACGAGAAGCGAAGGGAAACACTTACTTTCAGACCATATATTATTTACCTTAAAACCAAAAGGACTGGGTTCCTTAAACTCGCTTGCTGACCAGTCTTCCACTATTTGGGCTCAAGGGTGGAAATCTACCACCGCTCTGGACTTAAACATTGAGGAATCAACAGAATTGGAGAGATATCTAACAGCCCTAAAAACTTCACAGATCAGGATAAGAGAACAAGAAGATGAATTGGTGTGGGACAGAAATGATTCAGGCATCTACACCCCAAAGGAAGGATATTTACACTTAATAAAATAACCATCTCAAGCTGAACCAGTCTGGTGGTGGAAAAAGATATGGAAGATCAACAACCCTGCTAAGTCAAAACTTTTATGGTGGAGTGTTCTATCTAACAAAGCCCCAACCTGGGATTTACTCCAGAAAATAAATTTTGTTGGATCAGGTAGATGCTCATTGTGCAAATCTGAGGGAGAATCGACACAACACCTTTTTCTTGAATGTGCATACCTAAATATGGTCTGGACAGAAGTTTCAGGTACTCTGAAGTTTTTTTTCCGGTGGGAAGGCCACACCTTAGAACAAGCCTAGAAGAACTGGTGGGAAAACCCTTCTTACAAAAGTTACAGATTAATCGCTTTGTTGATCACATGGGGAGTTTGGCTAGCAAGAAATGAAGCCATCTTCAATGAGGTGACTATAGCTCCTGGAAAAACCTCACTAAACAGTCTGACAATTTTCTCCTCCTTTCCATCAAAAGAAAGAACCAAGAACAGATTGATAAAAGAACTAATAATTGAAAAATCAACACCTTAGGGTTTTTTTTACGGAGCATCCCAACAATACACCTGTGGAGGAGGAGGTTTACTATACTTCTCAGACACACACTACTACACCTTAACGTCTGGACTAGGAAATGGAACAAATAATTATGCTGAATTAATGAGCCTCAAATTACTCATGGCCTTTGCAATAGAAAAATATTGCAAAAAGTTAATAGTTTTTGGAGATTCAAAAAATGCAATAAACTGGATAAATGGGACTCAAAGATGCAACAATATCAGACTTGCCAATATTGTGGAAGACATAAAAACGATGCATAAAGTTTTTGATTATTTTTCCTGTCAACATGTCTACACGGAAATAAATGAAAAAGCAGACAGGACTTCGAAAAAGGGCACACACATGGAGGTGGGCCACTTGAAGATCACAGAGTTCATAAATGAACAAATACAAGAACAACAAAGAACTTTTTTGTAAATGAATAAAACTTTTAAAGTTGTCAAGATTTTGGTTTGCAAAATCTATGAAGGATACTATGGATAAAAAAGACAGAACTACATGCTCTGAAGCATTACAGGTTTATTGTAATGATTTTTGTAAAATCCTACGGGATGAAGAAGACATAACTACATTATATGAAGTATGCAGGCATATTATATCACAGAAATACATCAATAGGTGTATCTACAAAATGTAATTTTGATTATCATAATGAAAAATGTTTTTTTCCGAGGAAAAAAAAAATAAACCATCACATTATATGTGTTTTTTTTCATTATTAAATAAGATGATGTTGCTATATTATTATTCAAAAGCTATTTCTATAGTATACCTGATGCATAATAATAATAATTAAAACCTCAATAAGAATCTATTACAACCTATGGAGGAAAGTGATTTAAAACTTCAACAAGAATCTATTACAACAGATGGACTAATAGAGGAATGTGATTTGGTCATTCTTTTGTAACTCTGGTTAGTCTTTACTTATCGTTGCTTATTGTACCAATGAGTTCTATTGCATTTCTAGATTACAATTTAGCCACATTTTCAAGATTTTGTAATAAATTTAATTATTAGATAGGACTATTTAGTGAAGATGCATTTTGTGCATCTTTTGAGATACCATGTGTATTAATTTCTTTAATTTCATATTTGGACCGAGTTGTTGAATCAATTTCTTGGTTGCACATAGCATGTTTGTGATTATAGGTCTCATTGATTGATAATATATCAATGTCATTGATTGATTGATACATCCTGAGTGAGCTTAATGGTTAAGAACCTGCGTTTCCTCCTGAGAGGTCACATGTTCAAATCTCGAGACTTCGTTAGTTTTGAATGGAGGTGGGTAAAATCAATGATAGGAAAAATGTTTGAGTTAATTACTTCGGCATTACCATTCACCTGTTTAGGGGGTTTGCTAGTTAATAGTCAGTTGTGGGTATTTTGTATGTTGTTTAATAAATGTATGATTGAGGTGGATTTTTATGTATAATATACCTTTTTGCACTAATGTTTTTTGCAAAAGACATGTGTTCCACCAACCAGATCGAACTGTAGGAGTCAAGGGCGTCAACCTCCTAGAAACAGGGGATTGTCTCCTCAAGTGAGTTCTCAACCAAAGATCGAGGGAAATTGTCTATACCTACCTCCAAGAGCGCTCCTTATGCATTTATAACCACTGTTGATCAACAATAGTTCAAAAATACATATGTAAAGCGCTAAGATCCCTCATTTACTAATCACTCTCCTTAATTTAGGAAGGAAGGTCGAACTCTCATTATATATAGGCATCTAGTCTAGGAGGGGGGATATTGAGAATTTTTGGAGAAGCATTGTATGGAGATGTTCTGCAAAACTTTATGTTGAAGACTAAGAACTCTGATGTTCCTTATGTATTGTTGATATTTATGAAATAAAATGGTTTTGCCTTCAGTGCATTAAAATTTCTTCTAGGTCCCTTGTGCTTCTTGGGTAAGACCCATCCAGGAGGGCTCAAGGACCCTTTTATCCATTTTTTTAGTCTTCATGCATATTAGTTAGTGCTTAGATAATGTTTCATTTTCTATTGAAGTTGGATTTAGCTTTGCATGACCAATTTCAGTTTCTGTTAAGATTGTGACTAATTGGCCAGTTGTAGCAACACTAAATGTAGAAATGTTCAATAACCTTTTGGAGAACTCATAGGTGCCTCCCAAGGCTAAGAACCATAGATTCACTTCATTTATTTATGGTTTAGCTTTGCCAATGTTTTTTAAGACTTGCACTACCTTTTTAGACTCCATTTTGCTTCATGTAGAAATCTCATGTAGGTTTGTTTTAGCTTCATATTTTGACTTAGCTTAATCTTATTTTCCTAAAAAAATCAATAAACAATAAAAGTACATTTAGATTGATAATGATCAAAGAGTTAGATTATTGTATGCATGCATTAGTGTAACTTTATTTCCATTACAGTTTTCTTGTCATAATTTAGAGCTTTACTTCTATCATAGTTTTCTATCATAATTTCATATTGGATGCATTTTTTTGCTTCAATTTAACTTTCATGCACTTTAGATTAGTTGTACTTTTAGATTGATGTGTCCTTCAAGCAATTAATTCAGAGTTGCCTTCTATCACTTGATTTCCTGCACATTTTCAACATTTGATCATTTTCAAACCTTTTCTACCAACAATCACATACAATGCATAGAACCTCTTAAGTTTGTACGAACCTCATGTTGACAAGTAAAGTAGGAAACAAAGGGTACATTAATCACTGTTGTTATTCCTGGAACCATCAAGTAATGAAATACTTAACAACAGTAACAACAATCAATTAGTCTAACCTCTTGGACTTACATTATTATACCTTTTATGTGTATTTTAACAAATTTTGTTTTATACCTTTTATATATATTCGACAAAGTTTATCAATATACATATTTTTAGGTTAAACTTTTTGTATATATATTCCTCATGCATTAAACACTTATTTAAAACAAGTTTTAATGATTGTTAAAGGGAAAAAAATACCTTATAACATCTTTCATATAACAAAACTTTCCTAAAAATAATAAAAACTTCATATGTTTGTGTTAAACTTTGTGTATATATTCCTAATGCATTAAACATCTTTTTAAAAAAAAAATTAATGGATTGTCAAAAAAAACAAATGAGTTTGATAACATCATTGATATAGTAAAACTTTTTTAATAATAATAACTATGTGAAATATAAATTGTTAAAAAATAAAATATTAAATATATAGTGACTTGTACATCATATTGATGTGAATTTATTTATTATGAGAGTCCTAAATAAATAAAAAATGTAACTTTTCTTTATTTTGAGAATGATATCTAAGGTAAACTTTGGATTCTGCACAAGAAGGATCAATAACACGGCATGTAGTTGTTTCAACAATCTCACTTATAATGAATTCGACATGTCATTAACGAGAATAAAACTTCGCGAAAGATAACACTACATCTCACAACCACATTAGCTAGACCCAATTGACAAGTCCTAAATAATTCTATATATACTTATAAAAAATACTCACAAATAAACTATCACATCTATTTAAATATTTCACATTCATGAAAAACCTTTTTCATTATACTTGCTATATAAGTAAGAAACAATTGTAATTGTTAGTTTTAATAAATATTTAAAAAAACATTTTTATTTTTTAATTAACAATTAAAAATGAAAAATAAATTCATATTAAAACGAAGAAAAGTTGATTTCAGCGAAGTCACGACATATTTTGTATTATTTACCTAACTTATTAATTAATTTTAAGGAAAACAGGTAATATGGGTGGATGAAATGAGGGTAATGTAATTATTATTATAGTGGTGTAAAGACTCTTACATTAAATATTAAGCTAGAAGAAACATTTTGTAGACAAGGTTATATTTTTCCTTACAAAGGCGACGTCGAAAGAAAATGTAATTTGTTTTTCTTTGAGCATATCCAAACCCTAGGTTTCCATGTTTGGAGGGGCAAGAGCCTCATGGCATAAAAGGTCGAATGATGGTTTCAAACGAAACTCTTTGGGTGAGTAAAATCCCAATGGTTCACCTTCAACTACAATCAAAGCGTTAGCAAGCACGACTCACACCCATGTTGGTTCTCTAATATTTCCCCTACCCAACCCTTATATATGAGGGTGGGGGTGCGGGAAATATTAGAGAAATTGTATTTTTTTTCCTTTGAGCATATCCTCCCTAAGGTAGGAAGGTTAGATTATTATTAAAAGTTAAATTCAATTACATCAAAGGTGTTTCTGTTTGGTGGGTATAGCCATATCTTAACATATCCAATATCTTTATGTGAGTATGCAACTGAATTCTTTGACCATGTCATATTGTAATTTAATTGAGTTGCAACATATCTCTGTAATGTGATTGATGATGAGTGGGAATTATAAGTTCCACAATAAGTGTTGAAGAAGCCCAAGCTCCAAAGGAAATACTTATAGAAGATCTCACAAATAAGAGAGGAATATCTAGGAAGGAGACCCCTACCTACTCAAGGAACCTTAACCTAGAAGAAATTATTGATTAGAGAAAAGGAGAAGTTCTTTGAATTCAAGCAAATCGAAGACTCCATGCGAGTGAAGCTCGCATGCAACAAGTTGAAAAGTCATGCATGTCTGTGGTGGGACAATCAACAATTAGAAATATAAAGAAAGGGCAAAGAAAAGATTATGGCTTGGGGAAGGATGGTTGGCAAGCTTAAGGTTAAGTTCCTACAAGTGAACTAAATGCAAAAGTTGAGACAAAAGGAGATGACAATGAAAGAATACATCGAATATTTGTCGATTGTTCATTATATTTGGGCAAAGTGATGAAAGTGATGAGGATGTGTGGCTAGATACATCGATGGACTCAAATATGTTATCTAGGATGAGATTAGTATAGTGAGAATTCAATCTACTGCAGAGGCATATCAACTTGTCTTGAAGGTTGATGAGAAGTTGTCGAGAAAGTCGCAAAAATATTGAGGTAGAGACAAAACCATGTCTGGAAAAGGATAGAAACGTGGAAGCAAAGTAGAGGAGACCACCACAAGTGTTGTGAGTCAAAGTTATAGAGGAAATTATGACGCCCCGATAGGTCAAAGAACTCCTAAAGGAAGAGAAGGAAATTCATCGGAATGTGTTTCAAGTGTGGAGCACAATGGCACCAAGCTTATGAGTGTCCAAAGAATTTAAATGTTAGCATAAGGCAAGAAGGAAGAACGCATGTCGCTTAATGGGTGGAGAGTGCAATTAGGTTAGTTGTAGGAAGAACGTGGACAATGTTGAATAATAACATGGGGAAAATCTCATGTTTTAGAGAGTGTTGTTGATGTCGAAGAGATAGTTTGGAGAGAAGGATCTAGGATAGCAAAAATCTATCTTCAGAACCAAGTGCAAAATTGGAGGTTAAGTATTGTTCTCTCATTGTTTATGGAGGTAGCATTGAGAATTTGTAGTATACCAAAGTCGTTGAAAAGTTGAATCTAAAATGTGCACCTCACCCAAATGCATATAGTGTCTCTTGATTGCAGAAGCAACACCATGTTACTGTGTCAAAATAATGCTTGGTAAGTTTCTTCCTGTTGAATTACCATGACTAACATTTATGTGATGTTGTGTCAATGGATGTGTGTCATGTTTTATTGGGATCGACTTGGCATTTTCACCAAAACATTTTTCATGATGGGGTGAAGAACACAGAGATTTAGAATGTTACCCATGAAAGAGCCAAAGTGGGATAACAACAACAACAAGAGCAGAGTAATGTCGCGTACAAGGAAGGATCTTTTAATGGAGGATAAGAAGACAAAGTGTTGTTTCACATGTCAAGGAGTCGATTCGTAATTAAAGAGTGAGATACCCACTAAGGGTAAAGAGTTACTCAAAGTTTGAGAGTCTTTTTAGATGCATTTATGAGGGGATTACCACCTGTGAAAAGTATCCCATCAAATAGATTTAATCCCAGGTTTGAGTTTTCCAAACAAGGCACCCCATATATTGACTCCAACCAAGAGTGAGAATATTAGCAGGCAAGTCCTAGAGCTAATGGACCAAGGATTAATCAAGGAAACTTTGAGTCCATGTGTAGTACTTGTTGTATTAGCATAGAAGAAAGGAGGAGAATGGAGGATGTGCACCGATTTAAGGGCCATCAACAAAATAACTATCAAGTATTGATTTCCATTGCAAAGGATGGACAACTTAATGCACTATTTTAGTGGAGCGAAGTACTTCACCAAGATTGATTTAAAGAGTGGGAATTGTTAGAAATAATAGGTGTGCTCGTTTAACCATAGACAATATAGTAATATTGTCACCCAACCATAGGCCGAAGCCACCCCCGAGCACCTTAACCTTGACAGAGAATAATTTGGAAGCAAACCCTAGGCCTAATAGCCAATCAATGTAGCGTACCTCTCTCCAGAGCTAGCACACAAGGCAAAAAGTCCAAACCATAACCAATAGAAAGTCCAAGCCTAAACCAAGAATACAAGTTGCAGTGGTTGCAGCAACATCGACTCTCCAAACTTGCACACTCACTCAATTTATGTAGTGCGCACTCTTACATTTCTGTAGTTGCGAGTTGTGTGTGTCAAATGAGATTTGGCATCTTGTATTTATACTCCTCCTCCTTAGCTGCTTGGACCGACTTCTCATTCTGGAGGCTAAAAACTCAATATTAAATATTTCCTTTAGCCGACTTGTCTTCTAGGGTTATGTCCAATGCTTTAGGGTTTCTTCTTGCTTCACATAATGTTCTATTCTTGTCAAGGTTACGCGTGGAGGTTAATACCTCCCGCAACTGCCATAATATCAACACTCCCTTCTAGCCAGGAAGGTATTGAAGGCAATGGTCTTGAGCACAAACGTACCATTCAACTGGTAGCATCATCATAGCCATACAAGTTATCTCATGATTAGATCACGAGCACCATCATCACTATCAATATCATTTGATAGCATCAACTGCATTATCTCTTGAAGCCATACTCCATCTGAGTCATCAGGCATGATGTTGAATAAGTCACTCACTCCACAGAGTGATACAAGAACCATTCTTCTAATCCAGACAGATTTCCTAGAAGAATAACTATTCCAATGGATGTTGGAAGCCACACCATGGGCTACAAGGACTATTCTTCTAATCCAGACATGTGTCCTAGAAGAATAAATGTCCTGAACCATTTTCCGCCTGGAGAATGTTTGTCCACTAGCACACTAACTATCCATCTCGTTGATAATCATTTTCAACACTACTGATAGTCTACACAGCAATCAGAACAATGTCATTCAATAGAACACAATTGTGTCTATCCATAGTAGTACACAACTACTATCTAGTGGTACACAACCACACCAAGTAGCACACGGCTACTTAATCAGTGACACATAGTCACAACCAGTGGAACACATCCACCATAGTAGCATACATCTATTGTCCAGAGACACGCAATCTCCATAGCAATCATATCATCTGATATCAACCTGCATAGAAACAATATCATGATATAAACTGAGTCATATGGGCCATTCTTCCACTCACATCTGTGAGATCTGGAAGAGCATCTGCCCTCAGAAAGTAAAACATCAGCCATGGGTTGTCTGGACTATTCTTCTCAAGCATAGAAGAATAATTGTCCCTGATTTTTTAGCCTGGACCATTCACCTAACTAGGCCATTCCTCCGGCACTAATCATAGTGCAACCTGGAGAGAATGAGTCTGCCCTAGGGA
>SNQJ01S0093354.1:0-12325 GCA_010110895.2 Picea sitchensis
TGACGCTGATCAATTGTATTAAGATAGATTCGTCTTTCTATGTTGTATAAGCTCCACTTAACATGTTTTCAAGTATAAATATATGAGAAAAAACAAGAATGATATTTCCTGAAACAACTCAAGGAAATATTTTATATTTCGGAACATATCTATGATAACAGAAAGACAAATAGATTTTGATTCATGTGACTTAAAAATGTCCAAAAGCTAAACGAGAAATCAACTCCAACTGTCAACAAATGGTATTATCAACGACCCAACATTCAATGTAAACTCAAAATGTATGGATGGACAATTAATCACAAATATTAAAAGAACCAAAACATAATGAACCATTCAAAATAAAAACTCAACATGAAAATATATATGTAGAACAATCTAAAGCTAATTCAATACAAATAAGTTTTCATGTCTAGAAATTATATGAGAAACAATAATAACATTGCATGGTCTAGATAAGGACTAAAGACAAAATGTAAAGTGTATTCCATATAGTTTCAAAATGATAAGCTCATCATAAGGTCCAAAAGGAATTGCCCCTGTTCCTGGGAAAGCACTGCTATTTAAAACATGTTCCTAGTCTATTTCTAATATCATGCAAGATAGATACAGATCTACTTTAATAAAGCATTTACTGAAACAAAATAACCATAGAGATAGGTCTATTGAGACAACTATTCAAAAATAGTTACATCATTAAAATATTTTTTTTCAAAAACGAAATTACAAGTCCATTGTATTCCCAATTTTTGACTCGTTCTATTAATCTTTGCACATTTATCTATTGTTTACCCGAGAAAAAATAAAAATGAAGTCTAAATTAGAAAACAATCAACTAAATAAATTAAAAGAAAAGCTACATAATCTACGATTCTGTAGCTCGTCTAAATAAAAATGAAATAAAAACAAATTCAGTTATTATTTAAACAAATCCAATTGTTAATTAAAAGAAGAGTGTTTACAAATTAGAACTTTGAAAAGGAAACAACAAAAAAATCTGAATTTACAACAACATTGAAACTGGTGGAGTTTTTTATAATCACATGTCCCGATCTCTTGAACCATTTTTTGTCCCTGAGCGAATTTGATCGGATGCTAGCTCTAAGATCTTCATTTTCCTTTTCCAAAGATATGTTTCAAGTCATTACTTGATTTAGTTGATCCTATAGGTAAGGGATGTGTCAATAGTATCTTTGGATCCAGTCAAAGTAACTTTCACAATACACATGTTCTAGATTTGGCAATGGACGAGTTTGGTTTGAGTTAAGAATTTTACCCTGTGTTGACGGGCGAAATTGACTGCTCGTCAACTGGAGGCGTGAATATGGTCCAAGGTTGTCTAATTAACCCAAGTTTTTTGGATTAATTCACTCTGACAGGCTTAGCGGCTCCATTGGCCGATCTAAGTCCTAAAGAAAGCGAAAAATATAACTAAAGAAAATACAATAAAATAACACTCACTGAAAAATATATATACACCTAATATATATCTACAGTTTAACTAATTAATATTTATGAAATAATTCTACTTATCATATGCACAATATATACAAATAATTCTATTTCTAATATATATTTATAATATGTACAAACTACGAATTTTAATCTAAATCCGTGAAAATCGAATGTAAATTGATTTTTTTAAAAACAGTAAAGCTATTGTTGATTTGTTTTCTTATAATGTTTATATAAAAGAAATCAAATATCAAACTGTCTAATTAAACAAAGAAATAACAGATGATAAAAAAGTTTTTTAACTACAGGGAACTTCTATATCTATTATACTAATGAAATTAAATAACAGGCTGACCTGTTATCACATCCAATATTTGTTCAATGTGTAGCATCCAGTCACCTTATCTGACGAGGTAAACCTACAACATATCTTGAAATTTCTTCTAATAAATGTGAAGCAGTAATGATGGAATTCGAATGACAGAACACATAAAAGATATGATCACAACAATCTCATAATTTTACAAGCAACCACATTAAGATAAATCTTGTTGTCAAAACTTGTGTATAAATGTTCAATCAAAGAAAAAGATAAATATCTTAATTCAAGTTTGAACAAATGATTACTGTGTGTTAAATATGGAACATGAAACATGGATAATATATAAACTTTTATCATACCAACTTGTAGTAAACCATGACAGCGAAAGCAATCATAATCTATTTACAAATTGAAATAAACATGACTTGAATAAAACCACAATAAGGAAAAGCTAAAGTTGTGACGATTATTATATTTCATTCAAGTCTGTAAATGAAAAATCCATATTCTTGCTCCAGGCTGAGATAATTAATGTTTACAAAATAATAGGTTTATATAAGTTTAAGGAAACACAATTTTTTCCTATTGATAATATCAAGTTTGTTTCAAAAATATGGGGGATGCAACCACCCTGATTTCACTGAAATAAAACTACCAACAGCCTAATCTATTTACTAAAAACACAAAGTTGATATGGCTGGGAGATCTAAACAGTGCCTCATATCTCCTTGGAAATCATGGGGCCCTGAAAACAAATGAAAATGGGAAGATTTTAGATATGTTTTCAATTGTCAAATCAAGCAATTCGAATTTTTCTAACTGGCTACAAAATCTTACGTTTCTGTAGCTAGTTATAATAGCAACTACAATCATATTTTATTCAATAAACAAAACAATCTAATCTTTATAAGAAAGCTAATCTATTCAATCAAATCGTATATCCTAACTTGAGAGTGAAAAAATCTTGCTAAAATTCAAAAAGATCATATCTCAAATCATAGGATTAAAACATATCAAGCAATCTTGGAGTTTACGATTGTTGTTGTTGCCTCGACATTCTTGAAAATGATAGATCCTGTAGTTTTTAGGTGTTTATCCTTTGCTTGGGTTATCGATTGGAGTCTATTGTTCTCGTTTGTCAACAAATCCACTTGGTCTTTTAAATATTTAAGTGGTAATTGAAGCAAAGGCACATCAGTATAATACCTGTCTATCCAAGATCGACACTCATCACACTATGGTTGTAGGGACTGTGCATTGGCATTGACAGCATTAAGTGTTGGAGAATCATCCACACGAAAGGGAGGCTTATCATAGAGTTGAATACCAGCAAAGTCTGAGTTGCCCTTTAGACAAGGAGGCAAGTTGTCAACATAATCTTAGGCTCTGTCAGGGTAAAACCCGTATGACTCGGGGTCCTCTTCAGCCAGGAATCTTTCGATTTCCATGTATGAATATTCACTCACATTAATCGTGTTATTTGTGTATGTGCATGGTTTGATTTTATTTCTAACACTTCGTGAAATCAAATGACCATCCCTTTTATTCTTAAAATTAACATCGACACTGCCCCTGTGCTTCTTCCCTGTAGGTTTCATAACATTTTTAGTGATATCCTTTGGATGCGAACCCGGTTGATTGTCCTGTCGAGTGACATAAAGGTAGGTCGGGGTTTCATTATTAGGGGAAATATCATAGGGCAAGAGTGGTGGAGAAGAGTCTGTAGTGTTCACAAGGGTTTCAACAATGATCGGTTTATCAACCTGTCCCAACTCACTATTGCCAAAGCCATTTCGTGAAACAAATGCATCCCATCAATCATTTTGTAATTTCAATTGATGCACAAGGATAATTTTAATTAAACCATGATGGAATAAACTCGAATCAGACCTCTGCTTCTTAAACCATTTTCCCATCTTGTACAGACTTCTAAGCAGGAAGTAGGGCATATTCAACGGGAAGCCAATGAAACTCATAAGAAAGCGCAGATGATACAGGAAAACTAATCCAAATCTTCCTTCACATGTAATGAATTGTTTCATAATATAAATTAGATCATGCCACCTAGGTTTCAAGGATGATACTAGCATACCTCAATTGCAACTAGTAATTTTCCGTGAGGTGAACATCAAAGTCCAGGGGACCTCTTCAACTTTTGCATTCTTGAACCATTTTTGCCCGACAGCTGGTAAACCCGCTGCTTGGCTTAAAAAATCTTTTGTTACTTCTAATTGCATGTCACCTATCTTTGCCCCGCAGCCATCAAAGGTCAATGCAAATTCTTGGGCAACTCGAAGATTGAAACCCTTAAATTTTTCAATGAACAAATTCCAACCATTCCTTTCTAAAACGTCCATGGTGTTATCATATGATAGAAAGGTTTGGATGCCATTCGGCTCGATAGTTACCACTAGAGCCATGGAGAACATAAGGGAATCAAGATAGAACTCACAGGTAGGGTTTCATAAAAAGCCACAAATCCATAGCCCCGAGCCTCAACAAAACAATGCTATGACAGTTCAAACGTTAGGCAGAGGCGTTAATCACCATGCCTGGGAACAAATCATGAAGACCGAGACCATACAAAAGAGTAATGGCATGTTGTACTTTGTATGCCACCTTGGCATTGGGTACGTATTAGAATCAGAGCACTTTGAGAACCATAGTATGTGCATTCATGGATTAATCACAAAGGTAAGTTCATCGAATAACAATTGAATAATTCAAATTTTCATGAATCAAAACTCCATCAATATCAATCGAATATTAATGAATGGAGGTCTTTCACTTATGCAACCAAGGCATGTTTAGAACCAAAGGGTTATAAACAAGGAGAACAATCATGTTCATAGCAAAAATATGACAATTCTATAATAAACCACATGAGTAGTTCTCCTTTGATAAAAAATGGAAACAAAATGTCGTTTCCAGCTGTGAGTTTTCATGCTTACAGTCATGAAAACAAAAATTGAAAAGAAGATATGTAAAAAGCAACAAGTGATAAGTGTCATTTAGTGACAATGCTCATGATGAGTAATGAAAATTTAGAGATCCTATGTAGGTAGTTTATAAACAATAGTAATTATGTCACTACTGCCAACAATGGCGACACGCTGGGAGAAGCAGTTAGCTATGCCAAATGAACGAGTTTAGATTAGGATAATAAAAAAAAAAATCAAATCGAAAACAATCGAAAAGTTGTCTGAACATCGTAAATAATTATAATGCATTCTAGTTCCAGACTACTGTGATTTGAAAGAGATGAAAATTGATGACAATCTTAACAAAAGAGAGCCATGATATTAAAATTAAAATATTCAATGCTGTTGATAGGGCCACTACTTCCATCAGACGTCCATAGCCTCGAAGGGATGCCAATTAACCCACTCTGATATCTGTATCCTGCCAAGAAGTTCCATATCAGAACGAAGGACATTTAAGGTAAAAAATAATCCATATCTAATAATTTTCTTATACCTGATATTGCTTCGCTGCTAGCGGGCCTGTTCAGTACCCCGACGAGTTTATCTTGGCGTCATGCATGCATTTACCCACTGCCAGCAGACCTGTTCAGTATCCCGACGAGTTTACAAGCACTTCCCACAGCTCTCTGAATTTTTTTTTTTTTTTTTAAAGATACTTAATAGAGTGGGGTGACGCTGAAAATTCTAGTTTATTAACACATCTTAGTATTTCACAGACCTTGAAGAAATTTCATTAGCTGTCCTTCATCAAGATTTAGAAATAGTTTGTTAATAAAACCGACTTTCAAGAGCAGGGATACATCTCTGAGTTGTTATCTTAAGGAACAGGGACAACGTAAAAATAATTTTTATGGATGATCGTGAATACCTTCAGTTGTAGATTGAAATCAAGAAACGCTTTTCAAACAACAAGTTATCTTCAATATGGTTGCAAACTAAGAGAAATACCAGAATTGATGTTCAAACAACTTTCAGCAGTCATTTTCAAGGGGAATTTTTTCTGTTACTTTTTTCTGAACTAACCCATGATGCAGGCATATATGTTTCAAAAGAAAGACCGATAAGCAAAAAGGAAAAAATCAAAACAAATCAGCAAAGAAAAAAAAAAGAAACAACAAACAAAACAGAAAATATTTACACAGTGTGCATGGGAGAGTCATCAGACAAAGTACCTTTTTAGAGCTTGGACATTCACAGGAAAGGTGTCTGGTTATCCCTCTAAATTCTGTAATCGGAAGCAACTGGGACCCAATTTCTCAGCAAGTAAAAATGGTCCAAACCACAAGTTCTGAAACTTAGTATGCTCTCCTTTCCTCTCATGAGGTTTGTCCCATTTTAGGACAAGGTCACCTACCTCAAAATTTCTGTCATAGGTAGAATTGGAATCAAATCAGTTTTTAACAATGAATTGATTTTGATCCAATTTCCATTTTGCTTGAGCCCTCACTTCTTCTAATTTTAACAAAGTGTTAATTCAACTCTCCAAAGGGGACATACTTCTTCCTGTACTTTCTGTGATAACTGCAGAGATGGAAGAAGGACATGTGGTGGAAGAATCGCTTCCCTATCGTAACTGAAAAATAAATGTGAGTTACCCACAATAGTTTTAGGATTTACTCTATCAGCCCAGATTATGTTTAACAATACGTTATGCCAATTTTTATGGTTTTTGGAGACCGTTCTCTTGATAATTTTGATCAGATTTTTATTAGTTGATTCTGCCAAACCGTTGTCTTGGGGGTAATAACTGGCAGAGTACTTTAATTTAATTCATTTTTCTAGAGCGAAATCACTCATTTCAAGAGACGAGAAATAAGAAGCATTGTCAAATACTAGGCATTCAGGGATACCGAAATGAGTAATAATATTTGAATTCAAGAAGTATATTACCTGGCTGGTATTTACAGCTTTTAATGGGGCAGCTTTGGACCACCTGGTGAAGTAATATGTGGTTGTTATGATATATTTATGCTGCTCCGAGGATGGCGGATTGATTCGGCCTATAATTTCCAGACCCCACTCCTGAAAAGGGGAGTCTACCGAAACTGGTTGCAAAGGGAAAGTTGGTTTCTATATCCATCTGGATGCTTTTTGACAAATCACACACTTGCGACATAAAGAATGAGCGTCTTTAAAAAGGGTAGGCTAGTAATAACCTTCTCTTAATACTTTATGGGCAGTGGTGTCCCCACCAAAATGACCACCTGCTTCCCCTGCATGTAATTCCAATAAGACTTTTTCTGCTTCATCTTTCTCAAGACAGTGCATTAGTACTCCATCAAAATTTTGATGAAACAAAATACCATTAATCAGCTGAAAAGAAGAAGATTTTAATCTTAGTGCTCTCCTTTTTGTGGGATCAAGGTGACGGGGAGTTGATCCGTGTATAAGAAAAAAATTTATGTCATCGTACCAGGGACTAACAGGGTTTTGCGCACAACATATTTGATTTTGATAGTGTTGTCCTAGATTTAATATATAAGTTTCTTCTTGTTGTCCTACAGTTGAATCAACAACCAACTTGCACAAAACTTGGGCTCTTACTATTTGTGCTGGGGTGATTTCTATATCATATTCTTGTAAGGATGTGACCCAGTTTGCCCTTTCTTCGCCTAGTTCTTTATGTACTAACAGATTTCTTACAGCCGGGTAAGGGACAATGATTTTCATCCTAGATTTCAATAGATGAGATCATAATTGCTTTACTTCTTTGAAAACAACATAGGATTATTGATCTACTGTTGGGTAATTAAGTTCCACCCCCTTGAAGGCTGAGCTCATAAAGGAAATTGGGACTTCATTGTTTTCAACGTTCTTTTGAGTTAGGACGGCAGCGTATGAGCAGTTAGAGACAAACGTGTAGAGGGTGAAGTCTTGCGAAAAGTCAGGGCTCATTAGAGAAGGAGCGTCTATTATTGCCTTTTTTATTGAATCAAAAGCCTGGCTTTCTAAAGGTCTCTAATGGTACTGTACATCCTCTTTTATTAGGTTTTGTAATGGTCTCACCATTTCTGAAAAGATGGGGACAAATCTTCTAATAAAGTTTATCTGACCTAAGAAAGATTGCATGGACTTTTTCGACGAGGGAGGGGGAAATTTCAAAATGAATTGAGTCCTTTCAGGGTTGATAATCATCCCTTCACTCGATACAATGAACTTGGGGAGCTTACCTTGTTCTACTGCGAAGATATATTTTTTAGGATTTAAAAAAATGTCATACTTATGACATCGCTGTAGAACGAATCTTAAGTGGGCTAGATGATATTCTTTAATTTTCGAGAAGACAGTGATGTCATCTAGGTAAACTACTATAGATTGATTTATTAAGCCTCAGAAAGCGATGTCCATCGCTCTCTGGAAAGTGGCACCGACGTTTATGAGTCCAAAGGGCATCTCTATATAAGCGTAGGTGCCCCATGGAGTGTGAAAGGTGGTTTTGAGTTGGTCTAGAGAAGACATCAGGACTTGGCTATACCCTGAAAAACCATCCAAAGGGGATAATATTTCAGAACCAGATACATGTTGAAGGATTTGTTCCATGTGAGGGACATGGTAGTTGTGTTTATCAGATACTCAGTTAAGATTTCAGAAATCGACACATAGTCAGATTTCACCACTCTTTTTTCTGACAGGGACAAGATTAGAGACCCATTGTGTGTGCCTAACTGGGAAAATTATCTTAGCATTCAGGAGTTTGTTTAATTCCTTCTTGACCGTTGGTTCGAGTTTTGGGTGCATTTTCCTTAACTTTTGTTGAAAAGGTTGGGTTTGGGGTTTCATGGGAATAATGTGTTGTATGATGTTAGGATCAAAGGTTTTTAGGTCGTCGTAAGTCCAGGAAAAAACATCTTTGAATTCCTTAAACAACTTAATAAATGCTACCTTTTCTTGCTCAGAACACCCTAACCCTAAATTAATGTATTGTGGATTGTCTTTAGTTCCCAAATTTACTTTTTCATGCATCAAGGAGGAACCATTCGTTTTACAATTCACTGATTTTTTAAACTTATCACGAAGATCATAAATTTTTTCTAATCTAACTACAGATTTTGGGATAGAGTTTACCATGTCTGATGAAGATTCTGGGGATCTCGGATCTGGTATTACCATAAAGTTGTGAATATTTTTGTCATGGGTACCTTCGTCGATCACCGTTCCCTGGAACGTTTCTTCCATATGCAGAAAACTTATGATCTGTTGATCGTCATCGAAGACTCTCCAATTCGTGATGTTGTCTAGGACGGACAGTCTGAACAACAGTTCGACGGAAAATGAATTTGGAGATAAGCCTTTTGTAGGAAAAAGTTTTGAAGTGACGTTAGCTAACAAATCGGCTTCCGAATTATTCAATCTAGGAACAGAATTTATGTTAAATGCAGAGAACTTGTTCATCAAATTCCATACCTCAGTTTGATAGCTTTTAAGGTGTGGAGATAAAAAATGGATAGAATATTTTACCTATATAACCATGATTTCCGAATCACCAAAGACAGTCAAATTTTGAATGTTCAAATATAATACTTTTCTGAGGCCTTGGAGGAGTGCCTCATATTCGGCCATGTTGTTCATACATTCGAATTCTAAACAAAAAGAAATCAAAGTCTTGTTACCTGTTGGATCGATGAACATGCACCCTACACCAACTCCTTCCTTAGATTTTGACGCATCAAAGTAAATATACCATATTTGATTTTCGTTGGGTGCATGTGACCACTGAGAGAAATATGTTGTCTGAGTGCATGTCATAATTTTAGATTTTTGTTCTGAATCAGTGATGGTAGAAGTTTCGGCCATGAAATTGTCGAAAAAAGTATCCATCCCTTGTATTTCAGGTGAATTGGCAGAATGAGTGAATGGTTCATTCGGATCATTTAAATCAGTCACCATGAACTTCAGATAACGTTCACGATTTACCTTGATTCTGTTGGGCTTTCCATTCTCGGGCAGCCACAAGTGAGACCAATCCATCGCAAAATAGCCATGTAATTGTTCTGACTAGTCTCTACTTAAAAACAAACCATAAACTTCTGGAATATCTACAACAATGATATCAATCTCTTGATGAACTTTAGGATTAGACGACAAACTTATAAGAACATTCTTTAATTCACCTATCACTTTAACACTAGTTCGATCAAGATGGATAATTTTCAAACTGGATGGTTGAACTTCGGCATTAATATTTTGACAAACAGACCAAGGATTACGTTAGATGACGCACCTGAATCTACCATATAGTTATGTACATTCCTATTGAAAATTTCAAAAGTCAACAAAAATGGAGGAACATTTGTGCGAGTACTAACAGTAGAAGTTTGTTGTTTTTTAATCGCAGCCCCTGAAACTGGTTTATCTACATTTGTTACATTATTTACAGGAATGCCTCTTTTATCATGAGGCTCGGATGTAGTTTTGGCAGAGGCCTTCTGAGGAATTTTGGGGTTGTTTTGAACACCTTTGTTGTTGTTTGAATTGCTATTTTTGTTGGTCTCTACAATATTCTGCAACATTTTTTGTAGAAGAAAAGGGAATTTTAATAATTCGTAAACATAAATATTATCCCTAAGCTTTTTTAGATCTTCAATTAAATCATAATCTAAACTTGGGTTTACTAAATTCTGTTTAGTCTCAGTCGATTTAGACTATTTTGGAGGTAAAGTTGTCGTAATTTCATAATAAGGCTTATTTGTTGTCTTGCTCCTAATATTGTAAGGATGCATTGTTTTGAAATTAGCTTGAAAAATGTTATCCGAAAAATGTCCGAAAATATTCAGAAAGGATTCATCTTCTTCTACCGTCTCTTGTTCAGCTACTTCTTTAGGAATCTCGAGAGGAATCAAGCTATCGTGTGCTTCTAGGATCATTTGAATAGCAAATTGCAGGCTTTCTAGATCTAGGCCTTTAGTATTTGAATTAGGTCGGTTGGTGGGAAAAGGCTTCCTAAAAGGGGGTTTGTAGGGCCCTTTGATCGAAGAAGCTTCTTCAGCCGACCTTTTCAAATCTATAACTTGACTGGAAAATTTTTGAATGACTTCTGTAAGTTTTCTAAATCCGAACTCTCAGGTTGAGTTTTGTTTTGGGAAGGTCTAGGAAGGATTTCAATTTTATTTTTGGAAGATGAACTAGTCTCTATCTCATTGCCAGTAGTGTCTTTTAAACTGAGAATGTCTTTCTGGATATGACTGGCCTCTTCGAAGGATTCTAATAATGTTTCTTTCTTGGATCTCTTTACCCAAATGGCTATGTTATGATGTAATTCTTTCATGTAGCATGCGACTATAAGATTCTCAGCAGGCATCAAATCCGTAGGGATTCGGTTCTTTAGTGTCAAAAACCTTTGATTAAAGTCTTTGGTCTTTTCTTTGGGGTTCATTTTTAAACTAGAAAGCTACATGACTAGAACTTCAGGAGACTTGTCGTCTCCAAACTTCTCAAGGAAACAGGATTCAAATTTCTCCCATGACACGATGGTGTGGGGCTGTTGGGCAAAGTACCAGGTAGAGGCATTGCCTTCAAAGGTGTAGGGAAACAATCTACAGACTACGTATTCATTCTCAACACTACGGAGTCTAATGGCTAACATAAACTTTTTGATGTGATCTTCAACGATCTGTTTGGAGTCCGAGTCAAACTTAGGGAGCCATTTCTCTGGGTGTTTGGGAAAAGGATGCTGAGGCCCATGTATGGCCACTACATTTTGGTCGAGCCAGGGTCTGGCAGGATTTTTCACATTGGCCATAGGTGTGGGTGGTTTCGAAGGATTGGATGAGGAACTGCCTTCGTCAGAGAATTCTTCTCCAAAAGAAGAAGGAGATGAAGGAGGTGGTGATGGTGGAATACCAGATCCTCTTACTGCAGGAGTGAGGATTGGATCTGTAGGGTTTAAGGTAAGGTCAGTACCTCCAAGTTGTTCTCTGATATTAGAGAAGTCTAATGGTTGATTCAAAGGTCGGTTTGGTTGTCTTATACAGGCTAAGGCACTATGCGTTCTTATGAGAGATTGACAAACAATCTCTTGTATATCACCACCCGAAGGATTTGGAGTTACTGGTTTAACCGTGATCCGTAGATCGTCGTTTGATGTGGTTGTTGTTTGAGGGACAATGTTTTCATCTAAACGACTTCTAGTTACTATAGGTGAGCAGGTAGGTGGGGGAGGAGTCTTACGACCTCCTCATGCCATTAATAGTTTTCAGGCCCTCCTTCTAGTGCCATTTGTTGACGGGCGAAATTGACCGCTCGTCAACTGGAGGAGTGAATCCAGTCTGGGGTTGTCTAATTAACCCAAGTTGTTTAGATTAATTCACTCCGACGGGTTTAGCGGCTCCATTGGCCGATCTAAGTCCTAAAGAAAACAAAAAATATAACTAAAGAAAATACAATAAAATAACACTTGTTGATAAATATATATACACCTAATATATATCTACAGTTTAACTAATTAATATTTATGAAATAATTCTACTTATCATATGAACAATATATACAAATAATTCTATTTATAATATATATATATATATATATATATATATATATATATATATATATATATATATATATATAT
>SNQJ01S0093354.1:12375-32268 GCA_010110895.2 Picea sitchensis
AATATGTACAAACTACAAATTTTAATCTAAATCCGCGAAAATCGAATGTAAATTGATTTTTTAAACAACAATAAAGCTATAGTTGATTTGTTTTCTTATAATGTTTATATAAAAGAAATCGAATATCAAACTGTCTAATTAAACAAATAAATAACAGATGATAAAAAGTGTTTTAACTACAAAGAACTTCTATATCTATTATACTAATGAAATTAAATAATAGGCTGACCTATTATCACATCCAATATCTGTTCAATGTGTAGCATCCAGTCACCTTATCTGACGAGGTAAATCTGCATCAGATCCTGAAATTGCTTCTAATAAATGTGAAACAGTAATGATGGAATTCGAATGACAAAACACATAAAAGATACGATCACAGCAATCTCATAATTTTACAAGCAGCCACATTAAGATAAATCTTGCTGTGAAAACTTGTGTATCAACGTTCAATCAAAGATAAAGATAAATCTCTTAATTCAAGTTTGAACAAATGATTACTGTGTGTTAAATCTGGAACATGAAACATGGATAATATATAAACTTTTATCATACCAACTTGTAGTAAACCATGACAACGAAAGCAATCATAATCTATTTACAAATTGAAATAAACATGACTTGAATAAAACCACAATACGAAAAAGCTAAAGCTGTGACGAGTATTATATTTCATTCAAGTCTGTAAATGAAAAATCCATAGTCTTGCACCATGATGAGATGATTAATGTTTACAAAATAATAGGTTTATATAAGTTTTAAGAAACAGAAACACAATTGTTTCCTGTTGATAAGATCAAGTTTGTTTCAAAAATATGGGGGATGCAACCACCCTAATTTCACTGAAATAAAAATACCAACTGCCTAATCTATTTACTAAAAACACAAAGTTGATATGGCTAGGAGATCTAAACAGTGCCTCATATCTCCTTGGAAATCATGGGTTCTTGAAAACAAATGAAAATGGGAATATTTTAGATATGTTTTCAATTGTCAAATCAAGCAATTTGAATTTTTCTAACCGGCTACAGAATCTTACGATTCTGTAGCTAGTTATAATAGCAACTACAATCATATTTTATTCAATAAACAAAACAAAATAATCTTTATAAGAAAGGTAATCTATTCAATCAAATCATATATCCTAACTTGAGAGTGACAAAATCATGCTAAAATTCAAAAAGATCATACCTTGAATCATCAAATTAAAACATATCAAGCAATCTTGGAGTTCACGTTTGTTGTTGCTGCCTCTACATTCTTGAAAATGACAGATCCTGTATTTTTTAGGTGTTTCTCCTTTGCTTGGGTTATGGATTGGAGTCTATTGTTCTTGTTTGTCAACAAATCCACTTGGTCTTTTAAATATTTAAGTCGTGACTGAAGCAGAGGCATATTAGTATAATACATGTCTATCCAAGATCGACACTCATCACACTATGGCTGTAGGGATTGTGCATTGGAACTGACAACATTAAGGGTTGGAGAATTGTCCACACGAGAGGTAGGCTTGTCATAGAGTTGAATTCTAGGAAAATCTGAGTTACCCTTTAGACAAGGAGGCAAGTTGTCAACATAATCGTAGGGTCTATCAGTGTAAATCCCGTATGACCCGGGGTCCTCTTCAGCCAGCAATATTTCAATTTTTAAGTCTGAATCTTCACTCACATTAATCGTGTTATTTGTGTCTGTGCAGGGTTTGATTTTATTTCTAACACTTCGTGAAATAAAACGACCAACCCTTTTATTCTTAAAATTAACATCGACACTTCCCTTGTGCTTCTTCCCTGTAGGTTTCATAACATTTTTAGTGCTATCCTTTGGATGCAAAACCGGTTGATTGTCCTGTCGAGTGACATCATGGTAGGTCAAGGGTTCATTATTAGGGAAAAAATCACAGGGCAGGAGCGGTTGAGAAGAGGCTTTAGTGTTCACAAGGGTTTCAACAATGACCGGTTTATCAACCTGTCCCAACTCATTGTTTCCAAAGCCATTTCATGAAACAAATGCATCCCAACAATCGTTTTGTAATTGCAATTGATGCACAAGGATAATTTTAATTAAACCGTGATGGAATAAACTCAAATCAGACGTCTGTTTCTTAAACCGTTTTCCCATCTTGTATAGACTTCTAAGAAGGAAGTAGGGCATATTCAATGGGAAGCCAATGAAACTCATAAGAAAGAACATATGATACAGGAAAACTAATCGAAATCTTACTTCAGATGTAATGAATTGTTTCACAATAGAAATTAGATCATGCCACCTAGGTTTTAAGGATGAGACTGGCATTCCTCGATCACACTAGTAATTTTCCGTGAGGTGAACATCAAAGTCCAGGGGACCTCTTCAAATTTTTCATTCTTGATCCATTTTTTCCCGATAGCTGGTAAACCTGTGGATTGGCTTAAAAAATCTTATTTTACTTCTAAATTCACGTCACCTATCTTTGCACTACAGCCATCGAAGGTGAATGGAAATTCTTGGGCAACTCGAAGATTGAAGCCCTTAAATTTTTCAATGAACAAATGCCAACCGTTCCTTTCTAAATTTTCCATGGCGTTATCATACGATAGCAAGGTTTGGATGCCATTTGGCTCAATCCTTACCACTAGATCCACGATGAACATAAGGGAATCAAGACAGAACTCACAGGTAGGTTTTGATAAAAAGACATAGAGCCATAACCCCGAGCCTAAAAAAAACAATGCTATGACAGTTCAAATGTTAGGCAGAGGCATTAATCACCATGCATGGGAACAAAATCGTGAAGCCCAAGACCATATAGAAGAGTAATGGCATGCTATACTTTGTATTCCACCTTGGCATTGGGTACGTATTAGGATCAAAGCACTTTGAAACCCATAGTACCCGCATTCATGGATTAATCACAAAGGTAAGTGCATCGAATAACAATTGAATAATTCAAAGTTTCATGAATCAAAACCCCATCAATATCAATCGAATATTAATGAATGGAGGTCTTTCACTTATGAAACCAAGGCATGTTTAGAACCAAAGGGTTCTAAACAAGGAGAACAATCATGTTCATAGAAAAAATATGACAAATCTATAATAAACCACACGAGCAGTTCTCCTTTGATCAAAAATCGAAACAAAATGTCATTTCCAGCTACGAGTTTTCATGCTTACAGTCATGAAAACAAAAATCGAAAAGAAGATATGTAAAAAGTGACAAGTGACAAGTGTCGTTTAGTGACAATGCTCATGACGAGTAATGAAAATTTAGAGATCCCGTGTAGGTAGTTTATAAACAACAATAATTATATCACTACTGCCAACACCCTGCTCCATAATATTTTTAAGGTCATACTGAATACCTAATAAACCTTCTTGTTCCTTTAAAAAAGGAGGAAAATTAGACACAAAATTGTATTGGGGTGAATTTATCTTAGCAGAATCAGCATTGGTATCGTCAAAAGAGATCGAGTATTTAATATTAATAGTGGGGATATGATTCTCGTGGTTGTGATGTTGATTCCTACCCATTCTGGAAAGGAGTCGGTCGTTCCTTTTATTCTTGAAATCTATATCCTGAACCCTCTGCGTTTTACATTTTCCTAGCTTCTTATTTTTAATTTTGTTTATATCAACCAAATCTTACCCAAGATTGGGCATAATAGATACCTTACCCTTCAATTTATCCAACACTTCCTCTAAACACTTTTTAGGGATGAATTCATGCCTCTAGTGTGTTTCTCTAGTTGATTGATGAAAATCAATAGTCGTTTCGGTAAATAACACAGGGTATCTTGTAACTTGCAATTCGATATTAAGGTCTTGCAGAGAGTGAGTCAATGGGCAAGGGTTGGTGGGTTCGTCTAAACACAAGGGTGAATCGTCTATCGGTTCAGGAATGAGTGGAACAAAACCATTCCTAACCATAAAAAATTTCTAGTTATCTTAAACCTTTGACAAATGGGAAATCACTAACACTTGAATCAAGCCATGATGGAAGAGACTAGACTGTGAATTAGGGTTTTGCCTCTGATAAAATCCATCCATCTTTTAAAGGATTTTAAGTAGGTAAAAATGCATGTTTAAACTAAACGCTAAGAACACCATTAACATGCGTATATGAAACAGAAATACCAATCCATATCATCCCTCACAGGTAATGAATTGCTTGATAATTAATAACAAACCATGCCATCAAGGCTTGAAAAGATTTATGGGTGTACCTTTGACGTCGTAGCGTGACTTCTTGGAAATCATTAATAAGTGCCAAGGAATAACTTTGATTTTTAGATTCTTGAACCAACTATCTCCTTCTCATGATAGGCATGTGGCTTCTACAATCGATTCATCACTAACTTGCAACCATAAGTCACCTATTTTGGCTCTAGTACTGTCGAAGCTCTGGGCGAAATCTTGGGAGATTTCAAGGTTAAATCCCTCGAACGACTGTATAAACTTAACCCACCTAAAGACTGCAAGATCATACATGACGTCATCATGGGAGAGAAAGGCATGCGATCCATTTGGATCTATCCTTACCATAGGGGCCATGGACTTGGTTACAATATACCAACAGGTGTATAAAAGAGGAGCCCGTGTTTGAAACCACCTGATATGAACGATAAATTTTTCAATGTCGAAGGTGGCTCGATAACTATGATTTCGGGAGAATACCACCATGACTACCACTTTGGTTGTTGATTGAACCCTGAACTAGAGGAAAAACGCAATCAAAAACCACCTCCTCTATTGAGAAGCTAACCGAAAAAATGAAGCACCACAAACAATGCAATGAATGCAAGCTCAGGAAAGTAGGACAAGAGTGTAATGGTTTCAGAGAACGACTAATATCCATGTAAGATGGTGACTAGACTATCATATGGCAGTCAAGGGTAGCGTTCAAATTATAGATCTATATCAATTTTTAGTTTCAAAAGATATCATGAAGGTGTTAAGGTGACAATCAAAACTCTAAATGAAAAATGATCAAGGCATAACTCAAATGTGATCATCTCATATCCTAATGGTAAAGAAAATTTTCACAAAATGATATGCTCAATACCCTTGAAGGCTCTTAAGATCACTATGTATTTTTTAAGACTCATCCAATGTCAAAAGGAGAAATTTTGGAATTTGTATGATGTGTTTCTGCCAAGCTTATTTCAATTTTAGGCTTTAACAGTCATGAAATTGAAAAAGAGTAAACGAGAAATTTATTAAAAATTAAACTAAAAAACAAACAACAACCAATCAAGTGACTTTTCAAACAAAAATCATAATTGAATTCTTCGCAGACACAAAGAGGCAGCTATTAAAAATTATTTTTCATCAAAAATTGTGTTTTAAATATCGATGAAACGACATGAATATTTGACTACCAACAATGGCGACTCGCTGGGCGAAGAAGTTATCGATTTTCTTTCTCAGGAAAAAATCATAGGTATTTAAACACCTCAAAGATTTCAAAGCCCTTGTTGAGACAGAGTTAGGAAAAAAAATAAAACTCCTTTGAACTGATAATGGGGGAGAGTATGTAGACCATGAGATCGAGAATATTTTTCATGAGGAAGGGATTCATTTGCAGCACATGGTTCCCTATACTCCGCAACAACATGTAGTTGTTGAGCAAAAAAATAGATCTTTAAAAGAGATGGCATATTTCATGCTACATGCAAAGTCACTTCCAGAGAGATTATGGGCCAAAAAACTTAATTTTGAAAACTACATCCAAACAAATCTCCCCATAGATATTTCAAGGATAACATGCCCCTATGAGGCTTGGAGTATCCTCAAACCGGAAGTGACCCACTTTCATATTTTCGGTTCATGTGCATGGGCTCAGATTCCCTCTAAAAATTGAAAGGCACTTGATCCATATAGCATAGAGTGTATATTTGTTGGATATCCCGATGGTGTGAAGGGATACAAAATTATTGATCTTTCCTCAGACCAACTCATCATTGAGTGAAGTGTCCAATTTGAGGAAAGTGTCTCTCATGTACCTCAACAACCACATGCATACACCATTTTTCTTCTACCTGTCAGAGATGATGAGAATGAACATGTCGATTCTTCTTCATATGAGAGCTCAGATTCAGAGGATTCATATGATCCAGATACAGAGTTAGTACAGTCAGATGCAGATTTAGTGCATGAAGATGAAAATGTGCAGCCAAAGCCAAGGCCCAAGTGGGCTCATACTACTCTTCAGGACGCAGGGGATCTTGTTGGGGATCAAACTGATACTAGGATGACTCAATGTGATTTCGAGGAGCCTCCTCTTGCACTCACTTCCACTTAACCATTGCCACCTAGACATATTTTCCTGGTTCAATATTCAGATCCTTATTCTTAGGGTGAGGCTGCTCGAAATCCCTCCTGGGAATCTGCCATGCAGGAGAAGTACAACTCCTTCCTCTAGAACTAGACTTGGGATCTGGTTCCCCTTCCTTTTGGAAGGAAACTTTTCAGGTGCAGATGGGTCTATAGGACCAAGAGTGTATCGAATGGACAGATTAGCAGATACAAATCCAGGCTAGTTTCCAAAGGCTTTCAGCAAGTGCATGACATTAACTATGATGAGACCTTCCCTCCAGTAGAAAAGATGGATTCCATATGTTTGGTGATTTCCATTGCGGAAACCAAGGGATGGGAAGTCCATCAGATGGATGTGAAGAATGAATTTCTTCATGTTGATCTCTCTAAGGAGATATATCGGGAGCATCCCCAGGGATTTATGCAGGATTCATGTTTGGTTTGTCAACTGAAGAAATCTCTTTATGGCCTCAAGAAGGCTATGATGGAATGGTATGCCAAGATGGACTCTTACCTACTTTCATAAAAAATTGTACATTGTAAATCAGACCCAAATGTTTACATGATCAAGATGATTGATTCACTTATAATCCTAGTTCTATATGTTGATGATTTGGTTATCACCGGTTGCTCAAATTCAACAATTGTTGTAGTCAAGAGGTTTCTACATGATAGGTTATTGATGTGGGTCATGGTTCCACTACATTTATTCCTTGGACTCGATATCAGTCAGGATGCATTAGGAATCAAATTGTCTTAGGCCAAGTATGCATGAGATCTCCTTGAGAGATTTCGCATGACAGACTGCAAGTCTACCCTGACTCCTTTCCTATCAGGATTCAGACTTGAGGATGGCGTGGAAACTCCACTAGTTGATAGAAAACTTTACAGACAACTAGTGGGGAGCTTGTTTTATCTCACACACTCCAAACTAGATCTGTCCTATGCAGTTGGAGTAGTCTCCAGGTTCCTGCAGGAGCCACATGAGCTATATTAGAAGGCTGCAAATTGTATAGTTCTATACAAACATGGCACCATCACCTTTGGGATTCACTATTCAACAGATTCTACAATGGACCTCATCAGGTTCATTGATTCTGACTAGGCTGGTGATAACATTGATTGCAAGTGCACATCTGGTTACTCACTCAGTATTGGTTCTAGTCCTATCAGTTGGTCGAGCAAGAAGAAGGATTTTATTTCTCTAACTTCAGCCGAGGCAGAGTACATAGGGGTAGTTAACATAACCATTCAGTCTATGTGGCTACAAACGTTTCTCACTAAGTTGGGCATTTAGTTTCATCGACTGATTGTCATATGGTGTGACAACCAAAGAACTCTCAATTTCTATAGAGATCCAGTTCAGAAAAAGAAGACGAAGCACATTGAGATCCACATGCACTACATCCGAGAATTAGTACACGAAGGGATCATCAACCAATAATTTTGTCCTTCAGTAGAATAGACTATAAACATGTTCACCAAGACCTTCACTAAGCAGAACTTCCATTCTTTGCAGTGTTGTATTGGAGTGAAGGACATTGTTTCCTAGCAATTGTCAGTTCTTATTTTTACATACATTGAACTTTGCCGGGGGGGGCTTTCCCATGAGATTTTCCCTCTTTCCTCTCTCTATTTTAGTGTATCATTTTTATTTGGGTACCTAACATGGCCTCGTTGTCGGGACCCATTATTTAGTTTTACTATAGTGATGCTCAGGGGGGGTGTTGGAGTTACTTCACACACACCTAGGATTTCTTTTTACTAATTTTTTTTTCTATGTTTATTAGTCATTATTCAGTCTCCTATATTTTAGGAAGAATATTCCTCTAGGGAGAATATTCTCTTCAGTTTGACCAGTTGAGTGGATTCTAGATGCTACATTAGGATTATCACCATGAAGAATTGGGATCATCACCAGATAATGCACATTATACTTGGGATCATCACTAGAATAGTGCATTACCCATGATTCCCTGATCTCCTACCCACTTCACTATGTTTTAGTCAGCTAACTGAATATTGATAGACTAGTTAACTCAGCTAGGTGGCAGTTCACTCCTGTAACTACCTGAGAGACTATACTAGGTGGCAGTTTACTCCCGTAAATGTTCGTGTGTGTCCATATCACTCTAGACCACCACTATGGCACGTGGGATTATCCTCCAGTGCACATTGGTTGATTTATATAGAGTATATCATGTGTAAATTATCATTCATTTATTTGGTTGATGAAAGTTCTTCCATTCTTTCTCTCCTGCTTCTCTTTTCTTCTATTTTCTTTGCAACTGTGTATGTCAATTCCTAGCTAGAACTGTTTTGTGCAGGTTCAACACATTTACAATATAAACCCCAACATCACTTCTTTATTTTGAACACATGTTTGGGGCTAGTCTCTGGATTAGTCACAAACCTTAAATTCCAACAAGTATAATTTTGTACCTGTAATGAAACAAGGTTTGAAACTTGTACCTAGTTTTCTTTGATATATTCTCTAAAACTTCTCCGAGTTTTTCTTCTTGATTTTTTACTGAAAAGGATATATAGTGAAAATGGCACACCTTCTTAATTTTTTTCCTATTCTAGAGAGTGAACTGGTACAAAATTCCACATGATCAATATTTGATATTGGATTCTAAAACTCACACATAGAATAGTATGGAATGTACTCTTTTTAATGAAATTGGTCTCACAGAATTTGAATCCTCTATGAAGAATTATGAATTTTTTACCTGAAACACATGTTTGAGACTAGTTATAGATCTAGTAAAAAAACCTATCTTCCACAAAGTGTATCTCCAAAATAACAAAGACCCAGAAGTTGAACTTTGTACCACAGTTACCTTGATATTTATTCCCAATAGAATCCAAGTTTCAACATCTAAATCATTCTAGAAAAACCTCTATAGATAAAATGGTGAGATGACCTTTAAAACACATATCTTAGAACACATCATCACAAGACTTCATCTTCCCTTGGAATTTCTCCCTTATTCACTTCATCTTCCCTCTTAAATTCACTACCAAAATTGTGCTAAGAGATCACAACATTGAATGATGAAAATGAGAGGTTCTTAATGTCTATTTTTACTTTTTCAAGCACCTTCTTTACTTGACCTTGAGATGACTTGGAACTTCTTGTTTGAAACAACTTTTTCTCCTTTACTTGAATCTAGGGCCAACTTATAACTTCTTGACCTTAGATCACATGCTTCTTGGCCATACTTCGGGTATTCATCTTTAAGAGGGAATAACTCCTCAACCATGAGGAACCACATGGCGTGCAACCTACCATTGGAGACAGATTGATGAGGACTATAAATCAATGGATGTTTTTAAGTCATTTGCAATGTCCTTCATACTCTTTTTCTTCAATCAACTTTGGGCTTCATGACCACACCTCTAGGGATTCTTAACCACTTATAATCAAGATTTAGGAGTGGAATGAAGTGAATAAAAGACTGAATAAAATAACACAGAGATATGGATAACAACAAAATATTTGCATCCATATGGTTGTCTTTTTATCTTATCTCACTGTTTTTCCTTGACATGCCCATTTTGTTCATGATCCCAATCAATAGTTTATAAGAATTATCAAAGTATCGTCTTCCTTGTGGTTACTCACCCTCCAGGCCCAGGCTTAGGCATCCCCTTCTTTGCTACAGTCCCTCGGGTGATATAGCTTTCCTTTCCAAGGATTTCTCACACAAGGAGAGTTATAAAGAATTCATTGAGCCTTACAATTGAGGCGTCCCTCAGACTTTCTCTGTTGAGGCATCTATTGGGCTTGTGTTTCCACAACAAATCATATTCTAGGGCGATTATGGCTTACCACCAAGTTATGATGTGTCAACAATAGACTTTTTCATGATTTCCATATTAACAACCTTCACCTATCCCCCCTAGATAGATCTTTTTTGTCTCACATGTATTGTGTGTATACATAAATTATGAGATATTATCATCAATTTCAAATTCATAATTTTCTTGCAAATCTGTCACCAATAGATTTCTAAATTCCACATTTATTTTCATATCTGTTCTGCACAAGAACCTGATTCACAAGTATGGGACTTTCCTTCCCATAACAGTTTAGATCATCAGGTAATCAATATTCCTTATTGGCTTACAACACTGTCATATCCAAGACCATTTTCTTCCTACAATTTCAACATTCCTCAGCCAAACAAATTGCTACTCTTCATGCACATTATATTTTCAAAACTATGCATACTAACAATCCAATTCATTTTCATCTATTCAAGGGTACAAAGAAAAAGGAAATATCATTATTTATGTATGCATCCTGTTATCACACTAAGTTGCCTTGGGTCTTTAGCCCTTAGTTTTTNCCCAATAGAATCCAAGTTTCAACATCTAAATCATTCTAGAAAAACCTCTATAGATAAAATGGTGAGATGACCTTTAAAACACATATCTTAGAACACATCATCACAAGACTTCATCTTCCCTTGGAATTTCTCCCTTATTCACTTCATCTTCCCTCTTAAATTCACTACCAAAATTGTGCTAAGAGATCACAACATTGAATGATGAAAATGAGAGGTTCTTAATGTCTATTTTTACTTTTTCAAGCACCTTCTTTACTTGACCTTGAGATGACTTGGAACTTCTTGTTTGAAACAACTTTTTCTCCTTTACTTGAATCTAGGGCCAACTTATAACTTCTTGACCTTAGATCACATGCTTCTTGGCCATACTTCGGGTATTCATCTTTAAGAGGGAATAACTCCTCAACCATGAGGAACCACATGGCGTGCAACCTACCATTGGAGACAGATTGATGAGGACTATAAATCAATGGATGTTTTTAAGTCATTTGCAATGTCCTTCATACTCTTTTTCTTCAATCAACTTTGGGCTTCATGACCACACCTCTAGGGATTCTTAACCACTTATAATCAAGATTTAGGAGTGGAATGAAGTGAATAAAAGACTGAATAAAATAACACAGAGATATGGATAACAACAAAATATTTGCATCCATATGGTTGTCTTTTTATCTTATCTCACTGTTTTTCCTTGACATGCCCATTTTGTTCATGATCCCAATCAATAGTTTATAAGAATTATCAAAGTATCGTCTTCCTTGTGGTTACTCACCCTCCAGGCCCAGGCTTAGGCATCCCCTTCTTTGCTACAGTCCCTCGGGTGATATAGCTTTCCTTTCCAAGGATTTCTCACACAAGGAGAGTTATAAAGAATTCATTGAGCCTTACAATTGAGGCGTCCCTCAGACTTTCTCTGTTGAGGCATCTATTGGGCTTGTGTTTCCACAACAAATCATATTCTAGGGCGATTATGGCTTACCACCAAGTTATGATGTGTCAACAATAGACTTTTTCATGATTTCCATATTAACAACCTTCACCTATCCCCCCTAGATAGATCTTTTTTGTCTCACATGTATTGTGTGTATACATAAATTATGAGATATTATCATCAATTTCAAATTCATAATTTTCTTGCAAATCTGTCACCAATAGATTTCTAAATTCCACATTTATTTTCATATCTGTTCTGCACAAGAACCTGATTCACAAGTATGGGACTTTCCTTCCCATAACAGTTTAGATCATCAGGTAATCAATATTCCTTATTGGCTTACAACACTGTCATATCCAAGACCATTTTCTTCCTACAATTTCAACATTCCTCAGCCAAACAAATTGCTACTCTTCATGCACATTATATTTTCAAAACTATGCATACTAACAATCCAATTCATTTTCATCTATTCAAGGGTACAAAGAAAAAGGAAATATCATTATTTATGTATGCATCCTGTTATCACACTAAGTTGCCTTGGGTCTTTAGCCCTTAGTTTTTATTTTTATAAGCCTTTAGATTTTTAGTTTTTGATTTTCTTCTTAGAGATGTTATTTACTTAGTTCACCTTAATGGATAAAGGTTTAATTTATGGCTCAAATTTTCATCCTCACATAAAATTTTGGCCTAGGTTAATTTTCATGACTTGTGTTTTGATCCCCTTCATGATTTGACACTAAGTTCGACTCACTCCACAACCATCTTGAATTGACATGTCACCCTCCTCACTGATGCCTCCATAGCCTTGCCATGTTGTGCCTTTTTCCTATTCTTACTGGTCAAATCATTGTTTGAAAAGGAGCGTTGCCAACTCACTAGGAATTTCCGTAGCACACTCCCTGTCCTTCATCTTCTAGCATGATTTGTGATTATTGCGCTGATGTCATCTCTTCCTTGTTTTCAGCACCATGGTTAGTTAAAATATGCCTTCGAGGATTCATATTTATGAGATTTCCTAACGGTTTACAAATTTTGAAAAAATCTCAAACTCTACACTCCAAAAACTACTAGTTCGGATCAATCGACAGTGGCGCTACCAGATCAGATGTTGAGGTATATTCGGAGGCCGCATTTCTCATGATACTCTCCTGAGATTTTTATTAAACTCTGAGTTTTCATCATTCTCCAGGTATTCCATTTTTGTTTCCCCTCTACATATCAATTTCAAGGAGAAATTCTCACCCAGAGTTTTGGTAGCGGTCGTGCCTGCATAATTGGAGGAGATATTTTTCCTCGCGCTTTCCTATCAATTTTCTTTCCACTCAAAACTACAGTCACCACCACCTGGTTATTAGTCTTAATACATATAATCTCCATGCTCCTGAGTTCTGAGTGTCCAATCAAGCTTCATCTCCTATATGCGCAGCGTGCTACCGATAATCGTTATTGAAACGACGTTGCCTTTTCCCCTGCCTCTTCTACCTGCTGAATTGAACTATGTTCAACCCAATTTTCAAATACAATTGTAGTGATCTCCTTCTTTACCTTATTATTCCTTATTTTTAATATCTATAAATAGTCAAGGGAGGGAAATTCACAGCCATTGTTGCCTAATCTAGAAACTAGTCTGAGTTAGGGGGGATTCCTGGAAAGGGGCAACCACTGTTCACTATCTATTATTTAAGTTTGACTCTTTGTTTCCTAGCCATCACTTCACCATAGTTTTTAAACCTTTCATATTAAACTATGGAAACTCCTCACAAGAAAAAGTCACACAAGGGAGGTAGTGTGGTGAGAAATGAGCCTGCATACATGCATTTATTTGAGGCAGAGCCCATGGCTAGAGAAGTTTTTCAAAGGGTGGGTTGCCTCACGTTTTTCAAAAATATGCAAAGGGGTCATCCTAAGGTGGCAAGGAAATTTGCCTTACATTTTGATGGCCTAAATACCAAGGTAGGGGACCTATAATTTGAGGTGTCTGAGACCTCTATTTGAACAACTACATGGATCCCTATCACTGGAGATAATTGGTTTAAATCCATGGCCTTGGATGCAGCCTTTTCCAAAGACTTAATCCTGAATATGAAACTGACAATCTATCCAAAGGGGAACCAAGAAGTCATATGGTTGTAGAGTTTGATAAAATTTTGAGGATCATTCAAAGGTACTTCACATGTGAGGGGAGGTTCAATACACTATACCAATACCATATAAGTATTATGCTGCATTTTACTGGAAAAGTTGAAATGGACATTCGCTTTTATTTGTTGAGGAGCATAGACAAAATGTCAGATAGGGTTCAATCCAAATCAAAGGCTATGGATACTATCATTTTTCATTCTGGGTTGATTAGAATGTTGTTTTCTAAAGAGCTAAGAAAGAGGAACATCTCATGGGAACACTTTATTACTGTTGCTCACATGAAATTATACATAGAAACTACTCCTCAGTCATAGATAGCAAGCCCTTTTCCATCCACTAGTGCTGCTCCAACAGAAGACAACAAGAAAAGAAAGAGTAAGCCCCCTATTCAAGATCAAGAAGCCATTAAGGAGTTTGCAATAACAGAGGAGGAGGCCTACCAGTCTCCACATAACTAGAAGAGGTCCCTTCCTCTACTAAAGACAAAACCAAGAAAGGAAGGAAACTACACTTCTCTTCATTGGCTTCAACAACTACCACCAATATCATAAGGTCTTTCACAAGGTCATCATATCTCAAAGGGGCAATTGAAGAACAGGTCCTACCAAAGGTCTCCATTCTAAGAAAGAAGAAAGATAATGGCAAAGACATTGAGAAGCCTATTGATATAAAAGAAGTAATCACTTTGCAACAGGAAGATGAATCCATAAAAAATCTTGTTGAGACTGTCCACATCACCACTCCACCTAGTAACCAAACCTTAAAAAGATTGATTAGACAACTCAGGGAAGCTAGAAAGGAGGTGGCTCGTCTGAAATCTGAAGCCCTATCTGAAATAATTAAGATGAAAGAACTCATGGATGGTTACAACCACACTCTTGAATTAGCAAGATTTTCATCAATAAGAGCCCAACCTCTTCATAGCCAACTCAAGAACCTCTATAGGAAAAATAGATATTTTCAGTCTTAGAACAGAAATCTCAAAACAAATTTCCAAGAATTCCAAGATGAGATGGCTCAAATAAACTTGAATGTGTTAGTTGAATATGCTATTGAAAAAGAGAAACCAACAACCAAGGAAAGCATAGCTCGAGTGAAGAATCATGTTACTGCTAAAGGGAAGCATGCCATTGTGCCAAAGGGAAGTCCTCCTTCCACAAGAAGGAGTTTCAGGTTGATGAAGTAATTGGTGAAAGGTGAGCTCCATTTTTTAGATGGCCCCTTTTTGCAAGGATAAGTAATTGAGGAAATACTACCTCTTCCACCTATACAAGCTATACAGGATTCTAATGCATAATGCTCAGAGTTTTTGGTGTTCTGGAAAGAGTTAATCTCTTCAATAGTAGTAGCGCAGACATTCTATAGTGCTATGGCACTACAGAATTGTCTAATTTCATGTTCTATCAATCTACTACCTACAACACTGCCTAATCGCCTAAGACTAGTGTAGTGATGGTGTTGCTAACTTCTCGGGGTGCTACCAAATATGTCAACATTGAAATGATGGCTCTACCAAATTTCACGCAGACACATAGGTGAGCGCTACCAAAATTTTAATAGAGAGTGAATTACACAGGCGGGCACTACCGAAATTTTGCATAGAGGCACACAGGAAGGCACTACCAAAATTTTGATAGAGGTTGAATTTTGCACAGAGGCACGCAAGATTGGCACTACCCATTCGACATGCCTATTTTGGAGGTTGCACTACAGAATCACATGGAATTTGGTAAAGGATCTACAAAGGCTCGCTACCCAGAGCACTACCAAATGACTCTACCAATAGGTACCAAGAATCAAGGGGGCTCGAATTATCATCTTTTTGAATGACTGATGATGTGGAGAAAGAAAAAGATAACACCTAGAAGCATGATGACAGTTACAAGCCTCTAAAGGAAACTTGGCATGCAGGGAGATGCGCATCAAATAAGATCGAGTCAGTTCAAATTTGGTTGGATCAGTGGCCAACATTTTCCCTTTTTATAGCACAACTGTTAGTTTAAGTTGTTAGATGAAATAACTACATGGAGATTTTCATGGGAGGAAGGCCAGATCGCACCTCCAATTGTTTCTTTCCCTTTTGTTATAAATAGATAGTCTAAATGATTTAGTAGGCTCGAATGATTGAGCTAGGTTCCCTTACTTTGTAATATTTTGATTAAGCTACTGGTTAACTGGTTATGTACTTTATTTGAGACTTCATGATTAATATATGTCACCTTTCTTACTCCAACTTATTTGCCTCTGATTCTCAAGTATTCATGCTTGAATGATTCACATGAATTTTTGTGGTGATATTATTATGAATGTTTGATTATAGTATCATTATGATGTTCTTCAGTTTCCTTAAAATTTGAATTCAAGAAGATATTGTGTTTGAGTTTTTCCTCCTTAGGCTCCTTGAAGACCTCATGTCCATAGAAGACCTCTACATTTTCCTCACCAAATTCTTCCCTCTATTCACCTTTACTCCCACTTACTACCTGAAGTTAATCAAGACCTCAATTTCTTGTGCATGCTAGCCCATATTTCTGAGTTAGAACATTATTATCTTGAGTCTTGTCCATTTGACCACTTTAAACTCATTCACATTTACACATACCTGATGGGTATTGGGTTTACCTTCTATGCAATCTAAGGGTGACTCCTAGTGATAACACATCCATTCAACATACCAAATTTTCCAAATGTAACTCAAATGTTAGTTGACTTTAATCAACGTGTCAATATTCATGGCCACATCCATACCCTATGTACCCTTACATTGGGTTCAAGTTTTTCATACTTATGACAAGAACCTTTTCATGGTGTGTTGGAGCTCAAACAACCTATTCACCATAGGTTTAATCATTATCATTCACTCTTACAACATGACTATGCTCCCCACTACAAGTTGATCATGATCCCAAATCAGCACATATTAAACTAAAAGTTTCTATTGAATGCACCCAATCATTCTTCCTTCATTAGTAATGAGGGTGCCAACACTCATGGTTGCCCAAAATTATCTTTTATTTAACACCTCTACAATTCAAGTAGAGTATTGGAAGGTCCTCCTTCCTTAATGGGAAATCCATTTTCTACCCTCTTATCCAAACATGCATTTTCTCAATGCATTCCATGCAATGTGCTAACTATGAGCACCTTTATTCTCAATCTCCCTATATTGGTCATTGTACCCATGGTAATCCTTACTCATGCATTTTCTTGCAAGGATTATAACTCATCCTTTATTGGCATAGACTTCCTCTCTCTATCATTCAGATTCTTCTTTCATGAATCTTACCCTACTTGGGTAGCAATGGCATACAATAGCCACTCAAAATTATCTGCATATCACTAAGATAATGAAATATTTTCAGACGGGGTTCTTACCAAATCCCTTCATAACTTATGCCATATAGGAATGGACATTTTTATACCTATCCTGGCTACTAGCACCCATTTTTTCTGATTTTTACCTCATCAATAGTGCTTCATGGGGCTCCCAACGTCCCCTCAACAATATTTCAACAACGACCTTCTCGCATTCATCCTCTTCTTTAGGTTTTCTACCATTGGTAACTGTCTTTCCCAACAATTCCAATTTATTTCTACACATGACGCACATCACAATTATATTAGTCTTCATGTAAAATAAAAATGCATGTATCATAGCATTCCGATCAATAAAACATTTTTCATATATTTCCTAACATATCTTTTTGCATTTCATCACATTATCCTTAATGTTTTCATGAGTGCAACACAAACAACTCTCAATTGTTTTTACAATCATACAATCATCATCATTATGGTGTCAAAACATTTACCCACATCATTAAATCGGTCTCCCATACCAAAGAAATACAATAAACAACAAGAAAGGAGTCAAGCAAATCTTCCCTCATCCAAATCCTACACATCCCTAGACTTTTAGTCTAGATGAGTTATTTTTCCAGGGCCACATTGCCTTTATTTAACACATTTTTACCAAGCCTATTCATTTAAATGTGCTTATTTATTCATTTTCCCTTTTTCCAACTGTACTCATTCCCACAACTTCTCTTCTAAGGCTTAAAACTCTGTTAAACAATTCATAGTTTTTAGGGTGAGAAAAGTGTTCCTCCTTTTCTCCTTATTTGCTTATGCAATCTACTTCTCATTGTGATGTCCATGCTCTTTTCATTGAGCATTCTTAGTTAGATTCACCTCAAAATTCTTGGTAAATCAACATGCTACAACAAAATATCTTTTTTTCACAATGAATTATGAACATGTGCACTTTGCACATTACCATTTACTTATGAGAATATTCAACATTCATTTGTTAGTTTTCCACTCATACATTTATTTTTAGAATGTAGTCTAGGATTCTCATACACACACACACACACACACACACACACACACTTGCATCCCACTACCCAATCTTCAACAGTTATTAAGGTTTTGACTATGTTCTCCTGATATAGTCTTTACACAGTTCCTCCATAGGGAACTCCTTCATCATGCAAATTCCTTATTGCATATCCATTACTATCTATGATGGTATCAACCTTGAGTCAACATCAACTTTACCATTTCAATTATTTACCAAATATTCCATAAGGAATATGAACTTGTGTCATATGCACATTATCCCAATGTGCTTGTTTTTTTTTACAGTGCTCCTTTTTGTATGCTTCAACATACCGTGTGTCTACTATAGACACTCCTATAGTTCATTTTCTATATCTACTGAAGTTTTATTTTTGTTAGTTTATGATTGTTCATGACCATTTATATCTAGCCTTTAAGGACGTAATCAAGTTGGCTTTCATCATGATAATGAATTATATCTTCTTATTTACTCTTTCCTCTATTTATAATAGCCTTTACTGAGGGAATGAAGCACATTCCCCTCAAGCTATCATTCAAAACAAAACTTTCATGACTCTTTAGAATAGAGTCAGCCATGCATCCATGGTATTCATTCAATCTTGGCAACTGCAATTCTTGTCATACATTTCACTCATACATCATATATGTGCATCATTTGCACATTTACATCATTCATTCATATCTATTCAGTCTTAATATCAGTCCTTATATAAAGCAACCTTTCGATGCATTAAATCCATGCTCTCAGGTATAAATAAACACAACTAAACATTCATCATGCAATCTCATTTCTTTCCCCCTTTGCATGTAATTCATACACATGGACATATCAGACTTCCAGATCCTTCTCCCAAGGATTTTACTTCCATTCTCCTAACAAGTTTCATAAATACACTCAACAAGCTTCCCTCTCAGTTGAGATCTTGAAATCATTCGCATGATATCCACATGGGAAGTTTAACAGACATAGTCATAACTATTTACCTCTTTTCATATGACAACAACCAACACAAAATTATTCTTTCCTCTTGTATTATAAAATTATTCAACGGCCCGAAAATATTATCTAGGCAACTCCAACAGTGCCCAAGGAAACAAGACAACTTATCAAGATTCTCTTTCATTCCTGAAACCACTTTTGGTTAACGTACATTTTTATCAAGGGAATCCTTTTCTAGATTCCCTCTCGTCACTACTTGAGCATATCAAGTCATACCTTATATGGATACCATCTACCTCTAGATGTCACTCTGACCAATTGGTCATCTTGAAGTGCTCCAACACTTGCCTTGCCACATTCAGGATCAACATTTCATTAACCATTTTACCTCATTTATATTGAATTTTAATGTCTAATAAAATTTGGACTATTTCCTTAAATACCAAATAAAGTATGTTACTTACTAAGTATTTTAATACATAACTCCACAGTATCTCTAGATCATAATTAGTCTTGGGTAGAAATTCCGTCTCTTTCCTTTTAAACTTTTATGAGGCTCATTCTCAATCCTCGTGACTTATTTTATATTACAAGGAGGGATTACCCCAGTAAGAAGTTTTTTAGTTATAACACATCAAGTAGGTTGATCTCACCTACTCCAATAAGGCCTCTGGAAATGGAGGATTGTTCTCCCAATTCGAAGTCCTTCATTTAATCAACACTTTTAATTAACAAAGGCTTCATAAGCCCACTTTTTTAGGAAATACTTGCCACCTATTTAGTCCATTTCCTTCTGGACTCAAGTAGTCCTTAAAATAGGTTTATGTTGTTTGCATCCAAGTTTTATTATTAATGCCCCTTGG
>SNQJ01S0093354.1:39597-54398 GCA_010110895.2 Picea sitchensis
CATTCATATGGATGTTTGTCATCTATTGCTAGGTAGACCGTGGAAATATGATAGGAATGTGATTCATGATGGGAGAATGAACACATACACCCTAGAAAAGAATTGGAGAACTCACATGTTGCCTCCAATCAAGGATAAGGAGGTGAAACAGGGAGTAAGAAACACTGTACTTCTCATGAGTGGGAAGGAACTTCTTATAGAGGTTAAGAAGAAGGAAGAACCACAATTCATTGTGTTCAGGAAATCGAAGATTGTTTTGACGAGTGCAAGAGTGGATGATTTACCAGAAGATATTCAGGAGCTGCTGGAAGAGTTCGCTGATATAGTAGTGGAAGAACTACCTCGTTCGTTTCCACCGATCAGAAGTGTGAGTCATCATATTGATCTCATACCAGGATTTAGTTTTCCAAACAAATCCGCATACAGATTGATGCCGCAAGAGAATGAAGAGGTTAAAAGGCAAGTCCATGATTTATTGGACAAAGGTTTGGTTAGGGAAAGCTTGAGTCTGTGTGTTGTTCCAACAGTACTCAGTCCGAAGAAAGACGAAGGCTGGAGGATGTGTACTGACTCGAGGGTGATTAACAAGATAACCATCAGGTACATATTTCCATTGCCAAGGATGGATGATCTGATGGATTGCTTGAGTGGAGCAAAGTATTTTTCAAATATTGATTTGAAAAGCGGTTATCATCAAATCCGCATGAGAGAGGGTGATGAATGGAAGACGGCATTCAAAACCAACGAAGGGTTGTATGAATGGATTGTTATGTTGTTTGGCTTAACAAATGTACTTATTACCTTCATGAGGTTGATGAACAAATTCCTAAGGGAGTTCATCGAAAAATTTGTCATTGTGTATTTGGATGACATACTGATTTTCAGTAAAACAGTGGTCGAGCATCTGAAACATTTGGCTACAGTGATGCAGAGACTACAGCAGGAGAAGTTGTTGATAAATGTGAATAAATCATCATTCATGAAGACATAGCTCATTTACTTAGGATTTGTTATTTCTGCAGATAAGTTGAGGATGGATCTAGATAAGGTGGAGGTAATCAAGAATTGGCCATCACCAAAGAATATCTTTGAGGTGAGAAGTTTTCACGGATTGGCTAGTTTCTACCGAAAATTCATTATGAATTTCAGTGGAATTAGTGCGCCGATGACGGACACAGTGAAGAAAAGACACAAATATTTTCACTGGATAGAAGAAGCTGAAAAGAGTTTTAATTTGTTGAAGAGGAAGATTACGTAACAACCAGTTTTGGTGTTACCAGATTTTCGAAAAACATTTCAAGTGAAATGCGATGCAAGTGGGTTTGCAATAGGGGCAGTCTTGAATCAAGAAGACAGGTCGATAGCATACTTCAGAGAGAAGTTGAATGAAGCAAAAGTGAAATACTCCACTTATGAAAAGGAGTTATATGCTATCATACAGGCATTGAAGAAATGGAGACATTACTTGATCCCGAAGGAGTTTGTCTTATACAGTGACAATCATGCACTGCAGTTTGTGACTCAATAGGAAAAGTTGAATCAGAGACATGTCAAATGGGTGGAATATATGAAAAATTTCACTTTTGTGATAAAACATATTTCTGGTACTACTAACAAAGTCGTTGATGCTTTGAGAAGGAAGTGTTTTCTATTGCAGGAGTTCAAAGTCAAAACGTTGGGTTTTGATGATCTCAGGGACATGTACAAGGATGATCAGGATTTTAAGGAAGTGTATGAAGCAGCTGAGAATCCAATTCTCAGAGACAGAATCCAATGGATAGAATACATGATCCAGGAAGGATTACTGTTTAAAGGTAATCAACTGTGTATTCTGAAATGCTCTATGAGGGAGAATTTGTTGAAGGAGAAGCATAGTGGAGGATTGGCAGGGTACTTTGGTCATGACAAGACGTTTGCAAAGTTGAATGAGTCATATTTTTGGCTGGGAATGCGAGCAGATGTCAAGAGATTCATGGAAAGACGCAGAATTTACCAGCATTCGAAGGGAAGAAGACAGAATGTTGGGTTTTATCAACCATTACCCATACCTGAGAGACCATGGGATGCAATCAACATGGATTTCATATTGGGGTTGCCAAGAACACAAAGAGGATTTGACTCAATATATGTGGTGGTGGATAGATTTTCCAATATGGCACACTTCATTCCATGTCAGAAAACCAATGACGCAACTCACATTGCAAATCTATTTTTCAAAGAAGTCATTCGACTGCATGGCTTACCAAGAAGCATAGTTTCGGATCGAGACACCAAGTTCATAGGGAAATTTTGGAGGACCTTATGGAAGAAGTTGGGAACTAACTTGTTGTTTAGTTCATCTTATCATCCTCAGACGGATGGATAGATAGAAGTGGTGAACAGAAGTCTGGGAGACTTGCTGAGAAGTCTAGTGACAAAACACCACAGCAAGTGGGACAACATATTACCACAGGCAGAATTTTCTTATAACGACTCAGTCAATAGAAGAACAGGGCAGAGTCCATTTCAGATTGTCTATGGCATGCAACCAAGAGGAATTTCTGAGCTGAGGGATTCAGAACAGACTGCGACTAGGAGCGCTAGTGCAGAAGAATTCGCAGAGGTGATGAAGGAACTTCACAGCCAGGTGAAGGAGCGATTGCAGAATTCAAGCCAGGAATATAAGCGCAAAGCCGATCAGCACAAGAGACAACTTCAATTTGAGGTTGGTGACTTAATTCTGGCACATTTGAGAAAGGAAAGGTTCCCGAGAGGAACATATAATAAGATAAAGATGAAGAAAATCGGACCATGTAAGGTCTTGAAGAAATTTGGGGCGAATGCTTACAAGATTGAATTACCCGATGGGATCGGAATTTCTCCGATATTCAATATCTCTGATTTGTACCCATATAAAGATGAGAAAGAAGGGACAAGAAATGAATAGCCAGTAATCCAGTGGACAAAGCAGATGCCAGTTGCAGATAAGCCGCAGATGGAATGCATACTGGATAAAAGAGAGAGCAAGAAGACCAGACGAAAGCAATACTTTGAGTATCTGGTCAAATGGAAGAACCATCCAATTGAAGATGCCATCTAGGAGAATGAAGCGGAGATCCAGAGGCATGGACACACCATGCACGAGCTCATGGATAGGATCCCATGGAAATTTTCAAGCGAGGGAGTATGATGCAGAAGAAAGTCAAGCGAGCCAACGCGGAGACAATGGACAGCTAGAAAAGCGCCCAACACAAATTTTGGAATCAACTTGAAGTTATTGCGTGATATTAAATGAAGCCATTAAGAAGAAGCACACTTGTAAAATGTAACCAGAGCTTGAGCGATTTGCTCTCGTCCTTAGTAGGTAGGAGGCATTTATGGTAGTTAATGCACGTAGGTAGAACTGAATGTGTAGATTAGACAGTTTTAGAGCACAAGAGGGAAACCCGATATAGACACCCTCATTGTGTATTGTAACATTAGCATGATTATGAGCATAGAACAGAAGCAGAGAGCTGTGTAGCAGACTCCATGTACAAAAGTTTTGAATTAATACAAGAAAGTTTCGATTCAAGCTCATGGTGTCCATATATTCTCTGTGTATGCGTCTTTGAATGTTATGCTCGTGAACGTTTTTACTCTTTCTATCATGAATATGCTTTTATGCTATGTATGAATGATTTCTTTTTGAATATTTGAAATCTGAGAGGAAAGGGAAAATGAATGAGTTTCAATTGCTTCTCTATCTGAGCAAGAGTTCCTGCAAGGAGTGCAGTTGAATTGTCCACAAGGAGTGCATCGACAAGGTTTTCAGAGGTGTGTATCTGAAAGCTCAAGAGAGAAAGCTTTTGTTCTCATTTCCACAGAAGTGCAGTTTGGCACAGGAGCCGTGCAAGGAGTGCGCAGGCTGAGTGAAGTCTCAGGGTTGTGAACCTGAGCGAAGTATTGAGAGACTACCACTGTAGGTGTGCACAGAGTCGAAGGATTTCAACACTTGGAAGTGTTTGAAAGTCTGCCGCAAGGAGTGCATGCAAGGGTCTTTCTAAAAGACGCAGAGTCGTGGAAAGCTCAGAAGGATTTGAGCCTTTGAAGGAGTTGAAGGAAGGCACGAGACAAGTACCTTAAGAGGTTGAAGGAAAGTGTAACAGCGAGGGGCCACAGGAGGACAGATTCTCAGAGGAAGAATGGACGGTTGGAATTCTCTGAGGAGAAACTGCGAAGTCCCGTTGGCCGTTAGATCTCACAGAGGAATAGGGGAGATACGGAGAGTATTCCCAAAAGCTTCTAAGCTCAGGAGGAGTAGGACCATAGATCCAAGCCATAAGTGTCGTTGGATTTACACGTGGATTTCTATATCAGGTTTTCATAGATTGAAATCTTGTAAACTTTGCAAAGGGAATTGCGAAATCACGAACCGTGAAGTCTCGAAAAGCTAAAGGATTTGTGTGGGCCACAGAGGAGTTAGCGAGTGGAAAAGTGGCACACTATTGAAACAGAGTCAACTCTGTTCATCATATCGGAGTTTTACGGAGTGAAGTTTTGAATTCTTTGCATTAGGATTCGCGATATCGCAAAGTCCAAAGTCCCGATGGAGTAAAGGGGCGTTGAAAATTCAGCCTTGTGAGCGTTTCAGAATTTTGGAACATCGGGTTTCGGGAATCGCGAGAACTAGTTGTTGGATACCTAGACCATCGAAATCGCGATAGGGAAAAGTCCGAAATAGGAAGAGGAAGGGTCAGTGCTGACTGTTTTCGGGTTTCAGAGATCTGAGAGACGAGCGCGTGACCAACGGATTCGCGAAAGTGTGAATTCCAATTTCCTTAAGCAAAAGGGGGAATTATTGAAATTGACTGTGGGTGTAGATTTCCCGAAAGGGAAATAAAAGAGCCATTCCGAAGCTCTTCGGCCAGTGTTAAGGGAAATATCCTGTGTTGACGTGGACCTTCCGACCTATGGGTTGTGGAGGGAGTGTGCGTCATCACCAAGCAGGCCAGGTCTTGTTTCCCACTCTAATATGAATTTGTAGCACACCCAACCCCTTAAGTACCTTTTTAATGGACATGGAATCAAAATTTCAACTTTCTTAATCATCTCAAATCCTCTTCCTGAGATCTCCATCACCTTCTACTTGTAAAGATAATTCCAACGACTACTAACATGCTCAAATCCGAGCTTTGGATCGAAAGCTATGCCCTTCTGAAGCTCTTTAGACATCATTGGTCAAAGGCCATGTGGTACCCACATGGTTTCACCTCATTCGTACCATCCCACCTAGAATAGATTCAACCAAGGTTGTCATCCTTTAGCGATGACATGGACACTGGAGGAGAAACTACAAGGAATGTTCTCCATGCCTTCGTGATTACCGGGGCATCAGTCCTTCATCCTTTAGGTCCATATATGAAACATTCCCATAGTCATGAAGTCTCGTAGTGCCCTAGCACTCGTGCATCTATGGTGGAGATAAATCCACCATTAAATCCAACGGTTGAGATTCACCTTCGTTCAACGCATAGTTTTAAGGGATTTCGGTGTTTGGCTCTTTGGTTCTCCGACAATGAATGCCCTTTTCTCTACTCGCATATCCTCCGGAGTACCAAACCTCACAATCATTTCATATGGATTCGACCTTATTCCCTATTAGAGCATACGTTCTAACACCCTAAACCTCTCGTAGTTCCGAACTCACAAAATCTTGAGGTCCCATTAGCCATTAGGTCAAGCAACTACGCACCAACACGTGACATGTGGAAAAATATGGAGATGACATGTGTCCCAATCAATGGGTAACACGTGCCAAGTCCTAATTGGTACATAAGGTCTATAAAAATCACTAATCAAGGTGACAAATGGCATATTGAACATGGGTCCATGTCACCCTAGGTGACGTCAACGTGCCACGTCACTATGGACTGATAGCCTCTTAGAGCCTCCAACATCTCCTACCTACGAAATTGCCCAGAGCTCTAAAGTCTGAACACCCGCCAACAACCTACCAATACACTTTTATCCCACGGTCGAGATAGGTCCATGTAGATCCATAGATATACAACCTTTGTTGCTTCACAACTTTGGCATTCAAGGATTGGATGTTTAGTTTCCTTTTTTACTCCTGGAGTGGTCAGCGCCAGACTAACGATAGTCTATATCCAATGGTCAGGAGATATATTGAAGCATTCTCAGATCGATGGTCCTCGTCTCTTCGTGACTTTGACATTCAGGGAAACTCCATGCCTTGCATCTTGAATCACCTGAAGTGGTGTTTAGTTAGAGAGCCGAATAATGATCAAACAACCCATAATATTCCTTGGTTTGATCCAGTGGAATACATTTGGCAGAACACAAGGATCACACGTGGCCCAAATCAATTGGTGACATGTGTCAAGGTATTTTTGACACATAAAGTCTGTGAAAGTCATGAATCGGGGTGACATGTGGCACACCTACTATGGGTCCACATCACCCTAGGTGACATTAGCATGCAACATCACTCCTACCTTGGAACTTCGGAGATATTCTCATTCACCAACATGTCGAACCTCCTAGAGTAAGAATTCTCTAGATTACTTTACGCTATCATTTCACTAGGCTCGATCTAATGGTCAAGAAGGATCCTGAATGATCCTTAGATCCATGGTCCACGTTACTTCACGAGTTCGACATTTGGAGGTTCTGACTGTTTAACACCATTTCTCTCCCAGATTAGGTCAAAGCCAAACTGACCACAATCTATATCCAAAGGTTAGGGGAGATCCTGAATAGCCTCAGATCTATGGCTCACATTACTTCATGACCAAGAAGTGGATCGGGGTTTAACAAGGGAATGAATCCCACGTTAATGGGTAAATGACTGCCAACTGTCGGTCAACCATCAAGTTGTTGGTTCGACATGTCGCCTTCATTGAATTTATATGTTGCAATGTTCATTCACCCCAGATCTCTAGACTCCCAAAGCCAAGATGGCTTAGCTCCTTTCGGACCTAGCGAAGGGTTCCAAGGTCCTGGTCATATGAAACTTTGTCAAGATCCATAGGATACACTCATAACTCTTATCCAAGTTTTGGTTAAGGCCATGGGAATGAACCCATGGTCTCTTGGATGACTATTTTGAAGGAAGCACCTTCAATTCACAGAACTAAATTTCTAAAACAAGGGAAGGTATTTTCAAGGGATCAACAAGATTGAATCATTCTAGTGAATTATGCCCCAACTCTTACATTACAAAATCAATCCTTGGGAAAATTCCCTTAAGTATTTTCCGAACAACACAAAAACCATAATCATATTCTTAATTTCATTTGAAGAACCATGTCCAATAGTTCTCTTGCTACTAAGCAGAGGAAAACAAAAACCATTCAAATGTAGGGGTTCATAGAAGAACAATAAGCATTACTAATATTAATCATGCAATGCAAATTTTAGTCATAGACACAGAAATCCAACCACTCATTTCAATTATAGTACATAGGGTATATGAAATAATTATCTATTACAGTCGATCATCGACCAACTAACTGTGGGTGTTCTCCTTTCAACCCAACCATAGGCTTAGAGGAATTCATTCTTAGTGCTCTGGACACCCCCATGCCAAGCCATGATATCACTTGGGAAATTTTGAAATTTCTTAGAGATCCTTTATCTATCACAGCCTCTGTGAGGTTTGTCAAATTATCCCTCGTCATCAAGCTTGTGACCTTCTACTCAGGTCATTTTTTATGCAATCTCTCAAGCATCCTTTTGCTTATTCTCTCCAGTAACTAGAAAAACTTAATCCTTCAATTCTTCTTCTTGGTTGGAGAGCCTCTCCCACTCTTCCTCTTTTTGTATATCCTATCTATGCTTTCACACCCTCTAATTTTTTCCTAGGGAGGTTCTGGACCTATCCTCTTCCTTCTATCAAAAGGACCTTGGATCAATTTAGGCCTGGAGGAAACTGCATTCTATGGTACTTTGAGTTGACATTTTCTATTTCCTCAACCACACACTCCATGATTCCATTCATTGGGGTAGTTGATTGTTCAACCACCAGTCCTTTTCTCATTAACTGATTTTTCCTTGGGATCAAGATGAGGCTTATTATTTCAACAAAGAGAATTTGGGTCATTTTGACATAATGGACTCTCTCTATAGTTTCCTCACACTTTCTTCTTGTGATATCATGGCTAGTACTTCAAGGATTCACGCCCAAAGTCAATTATTGGAAATATAAACAATAATACATTTACATTGTTCACATGCCAGAGCATGTGATCATAACTAATGATTAATTACAAGTTGGGGGAAACAGGGGTATTACAAGTGTCCAATAATGGTGGAAGATATGGCCAGAGGAGGTCCACATTGAACATTGGGTGCAGGCCAAGGAAGGGGGGAGTGTTGAGCTCAAAAGAATTGTGTCCCACATCCTTGGTGATATTGTAAGGCCCATAGTGAAGTGGAGAGAGATTTCAATGGGGCCCTGTAAGGTGTTCTTTATGAAAATGTAACCAGACCTTGTCTCACACCTGAAACTTGTGTGGTACCCAGTGTTGATTATGGCGTTTCTTGTACTTAGCATTGGATTTATGCAAACTCTCATGGACCTGTTGGAGGATGTGTTGAATCTTCTCAATGAATATGGTGGATTTTTTGGCCTCATACTGAACATGGGAAGATTTTGTCTGTGTGGTTGTAACAGGCAGTGCAACATCAATGGGACCCAAGGGTTGGAATCCCAGCTCCACTTGAAATGGGATATGGTCAGTGGATCTATGGAGATCCCTATTGTAGTTTTGTTGAATATAGGGAATACTCTCATCCCATGTATGTGGATTCTTAGAGTTATACATGCACGGGATGTGCACAATAATCTGATTGAAAAAGTCTATCTGGACATCATTTTGAGGGTGGAAGCGAGTGGATTTATTGAGCTTGGTGTCCAAAAATGAACAGAGACTCAACCAAAATGTGTTGAGGAACATGTTTTCCCGATTGTAGATGATGTTCTGTGGTATCCAAAAATCGACCCACACTTTTTCAAAGAATAGATTGGCAGTATCTGTCATTGTGATGATCTTCTTACAGGCTGTGAGAATAGCCATATTTGAAAACTGATCAACCACCACAAACACACAATCATTTACTTTCTTTGTGGATGGAAGGAAAGAAATGTAATCCATCAAGATGGATTCCCAAGGCCTCTCGGAAGTAGGAAGAAGGGTGTATAATCCTTTCTTCTTGATGGATGTCTTGGAAATGGAACATGAAGTGTAGGATCCGATATACTTCCTGACATCCTGTCGAAGTTTTGGACAATAAAAATGTTTATGTAGAATGGCCACAGTTTTCCCCACGCGTAATGTCCTTCCATCTGACTGTAGTGAGCCTCGCAAATAAACTTTGCATGCTCACTTTTAGGAACAAAGATGTGGCCCAGATTGCATAACAGTCTGTCCTGAATGTGAAAATAGGTGACATTCACACCTGTACCCAAGAGATGATAGGTAGTGGCGAAGTCAGGATCTTGCTGATAAATTTGGGGCCACTCAGAGCCCTCATTCCCACAGGAATGGAGCACAGCGGTGAGTGCATCCATGGGAGGTCGAATGAGGAATTCAACAATACCATTTTTCCTCCATGTATTATACTTGATGTTGAGATGGAACTTTTCTAGGAATGTGGACCACTTCTGATGGAGGTCATTCTACAACTTCCCTTGTGTCTGTATGAATTACAGAGGCTTTTGATTAGTTTCGATGACTGTTTCCTTTCCTAGAATATAATTTTTCCATTGACTGTAGGCTTGTACAATGGAATACATTTCCTTGTCATAGGTGGGCTATTTATGGACAATATCTAAGAGTTTCTCACAATGGTATTCTACCGGATGACTATGTTGAGTGAGAAATACACCTACAACATAGTCAAATGCATCAGTCTCAATCTCGAATGTTTTTTGTAGATCGAGTAAGGTGAGTATTGGAGCTGAGCACAAGTGATGCTTCATATCATCAAATGCTCATTGTTGTGCCTTTCCACTGCCCTTGGTCACTTGGATGAGGGCCCATGAAATATGGTAGAATCCCAACATGAATCATCGGTAGAAGTTGGAAATTACGAAGAAGATTCAAAAATAAATTAGTGTGGTCGGGGATGGCCAGTTAGGGATGACTTGGATCTTAGCTAGATCCACATGTACCCCATGTTCATCAATAATGTAGCCAAATTATTGTACCATGCTCATGCCAAAGGATCCTTTTTCCAAGTTGGCATATAGCATGTGTTGTCGTAGAGTACTCAAAACCTATTGAATATGTTGCATGTGCTCCTCCCCAATTTTGTTGAAGATGAGGATGTCATCCAGATATTCCACCACAAAATAGTTGGTAAAGGGTCTCAATGCATCATTCATCAACCTCATGAGAGTTGTTGGTGCATTTTACAAGCCAAATGGAATAACCAACCATTCAAGGAGACCTTCTTTAGATTTTAAAGTTGTCTTCCATACATCAGTCGGCTCGATGGGAACCTGGTGGTATCCAGACTTTAGTTCAATCTTTCTAAATAAATTGTCCCCCTTAATTTTTTCAATAAGATCGTCAATTCAAGGAATTGGGTATTGGTTCCTAACTGTGATTTTATTCAATGCTCTGTAATTAATGTAGAGCCGCCAGGTCTCATCTTTCTTCTACACCAGTACAATCGGTCTTCCGCGAGGGGAGGAGTTGGGTCTGATGTGCCCCTTTAGAAGAAGCTCTTAGATATGATGCTTGACTTCATCATTTTCCATCAGGAAGAAATGATAAACTAGTCCATTAGGAAGAGGTAAAATGGGGGTTAGATTAATTGGATTCTTGACCTGGCAGTGCATCAGTACCCTGATGGGTGAGGAGAAGAATTATTTGTACTCTTCCATGACTTTTTCCACTTGCTTCTACTGCAAAGAGAGGCTCTGTGTAGAGTTCATGGATGTGGTAGTGCCTTCTCCTTACTGTGAGAACAGATCACAAAGAAGAAGAACTTCTCGGTCTTTGAAATGATCTTACTACATTTCTTAGCAGAGATTAAATAAATAGCAGTAGATGACGCTACCTCTAGTATCCTATACAATTGTCTACCCAAATTAATAATAACACTTATGGTTCTAGACTCATAAACAACATGTCACTTCCACAAATATGGCTATCCTGAAAGAACATCACAAACTTCAAGGGGAGAAATATCATACAATACCTCATCTTTGAAGGGCTTGATGTCGTAGGGTAGACAACATTGTTGGTTGATGCGAATATATCTTCCTTGGCGAAGCTAGTCAATGGTGTAGGGATGTGGGTGCAGTGTCATCAACAGGTTCAACTGCTTGATGATGTCTATTGAGATCAGGTTCTTCTGAATACCTCTATTGACAATGAAATAAAGAAGAGCCCCCTTTACCCACATCTGTGAGTGAAAAAGGTGTTCCCATTCCTTTGGTTCTTCTGCTTCCTTGGGTTGGACATTGGTGGTGGTGACAGTGGCATTGGGTTTGACATCAATAATCTGCTTCCCTCCTTTTGGATTTGATTCAAAGTGAGGATCTACCTCTTACTCAAAACATTTCATATCGACCACTAGTGACTTATTGGAGAGATATTTTTCGGTGTTGTGCCAAGGGATTTTATGGTATTCACACCACTTTCTCGTGTCCTTCTTCTACTTCTCATTATCCTTCTTGTGTTATGGCTTGGACTAGTTTTCCTAGAAGTGTCCATATTTTCTCTATCCCTTGTTTTTTGGGTTGGGGCCACCTTTTCCACACTTCTACTGTGAGGAGTTTGCAGATCCAAACTCTTGCCTCTTCTGCTTAAATTTTTGTTCTATCTTGAAATCATATATATAAGTCGTAACCAATGATGTGATATCCAAAAAATCAATTTCTATTTGAATGTATCAGTGTAGATAGTTGTGATATTTGAGCACCAAATGTCATTTAGAGTCATTTATAACCAACTTGGTGTGCAGGGTATGGAAAATATTCATGAAATATGATATTGTTTGGTCCCTTTCCTAATGAAATGTGGTCCATCTTGTGTAATGGTCTTCGTAGCTTCCAACAGGGTAGTATTATTCTTTAATTGCATCCCTAAAGGAATACCATGTTGGGGCAACTGTAATTATTGCATATTCCTCTATGGCCATTTTCTCAGAGTAAGTATCCCACTAGTTCTTAACATGGGGGATGACCTTGAGGAGTGAAAAAGTAATATTTTCCCTGTCGGAAAAATTGTGGACCGAAAAATACCCTTCGAGCAGATTCAACCATTTATCTACAACATCCACATCTATCAATCCTTCAAATAATGGAATGTCAAAATTTACTTGTACCTTGAAGGGAGATGCATGGATGCTTGATGAATATGCATCTCATGTGGTCAGTCACTGAAGGATCTGTGGAAATGTGTCCATTATTCCGTTCCTTTATCACGCAAGGGATTCCTTGAGCATTTTTTTAAAAGGATCTCCTTCTCCATCATCTTCCTTTTTGTCCCCCATGGGTTGTTGTCGAGCTCCGTGTGACCGATATTTCAAAGGCTCTACTAGTTCGAGTCCCAACTTCTTGTACCCAAATCTTGTTGGGGACATGGACAAATAAAAATAAATGAAGAGAAGACCGCTCTGATACCACTAATCCATATTTATGAGAAGAACAAAGTGAATAATAGATTGAATAAAATAACACAGAGATACGAAGAAAAACAACATATATCCAGTGAAAAATAACTTCTATTGAGTAAATAAAATAGGATGAAACTGTAAAACTGCAGAACTGAAAACAACTTGCTCGAATGGTGGTAGTTATTTATGAGAAGAGATGTGGATGCTACGCGCATATGTCTAAGAAGAATGATTACAATGAGGCTCCATAGGCCTTTTTAACGTTACTCATGAATTTCAAAACCCTATACATCCAAAAACCTAACCCTGGGAGATGAAACAACAAAAATTGTGTGGGCCCCGATGCATACATTGGTACCTCAACTTCTTGGGGTCGTAAATTTTGCATACGACCTACATTTTAGGTACATGATATCCCAGTGGAAATGTCTTTTTGAGAACTACACATTATGTTGTCAAACTTTGAATCTGTCTACATTTTGACTATGTCAAGCCAACAAAACATTGTTTGGGGCCCCAAAATGGCCCTGGAAGTACAGAAAGATCTACTGACATGAAAATTTCCAAGATAAGCCATTTGGATTAGGTGGGCATCCACAAATATCCGCCTGATAGCTTTTAGAAAGCCTCGAAAGTGTAGAACCCACAATTACAAAGAATTACAGAAGAATGTGTTGAACTAAAACTGTGAAAAGGATCCAGTTGGAATAGGTGGGTAGCCACCAATATCCATCTGGATCAACTTAACTACATAACCATGGATTCTTGTAGAATTATTCAAATCCTCTTCTCGTGAGGGTCATGCTTAAAACCATGGATGATTTTAAGGATGGAAATTTATTTTAAAATGTAGAAACCTTGGCGAATCTTACTAATCCTTCATATGCCAACTATAAAATGTTTGGCGATATTTTTGTAAAAATATTCAAATTTGTAATGATTTTATATAGTTTGTATAAAATTTTGGTGATTTTTAAGGTAAACAAATTTTATCCTTTAGAATTTGGGTGAATCGTTTTTAGAATAATGAATCTTTTTTTTTTTAAAACCATGGAAAATTAGCACGTGAGTGAAATTTATCCCCTAAAATCGTCACTGCAATTTAAAACTACTCCATAAGGGGACCACTTTGGAGACTTATTCAAATACACACATCACTTCTAGAAGATTCCAAACTTGCTTCGGGGCTTCTTATAGGGTTGGCATCAATGACAACCAATTTTCTAATAGGGGAAAATTTGAAAAATGAATCGACCTGTAATACATGATTAATATTACTTATCAGACATAAAATCAAGGTTATACACATAATATTCACAATTACCCAAGTGTATTGAAAGAGAAAAAATATGGCAAACAAGAATAAGAAAGAACCATTATGTGGAGAAAAAGTGAATTTGATGGCTCATGATTGTAGTTATTTTTAGTGGTCAATAGCATATAAGTGGTATTTTGAGTTGTATCTAGAAGAAAATCTCAAGAACAAATAATATAATTTAGGGATATTAAAAGCTGGATGTATTCTTGAGGCATTCAATTTCAGAGAACTAGTCACTTAGTGTGGTAATAGATTTGATTCAAAGAATCAAATCATTTAGGTTGAGGAAAGTGGTAAAACACTTATCCTATTAACAAAAAATACATTCTTAAGGATGCAATGATTGATACATGATAAATTCTTGAAGCTTCGATAAGTAGATTCGTTTGTGGATGCCCAAGGCGGTGGCATGAGTTTACTCAAGGAATTTTTTGTCCAACCCATGGTTGAATACATGAACGTCAACAGGATCAACAGATGCATGTTGGAACAACTATTTAAACAATTCTATTGGATTTTTTCATTACTAGTGGGAAAAGACTCATTGGCATACATCCCCAGGTATGTCCTATATTTCCTTTATTACTTAGTAAATATGGGAACCATTTTTTATTGGGACCAAGTCATATCAAATGAAATTGTTGGGTCTCTATTTTGACACCCCTATTACCTTATCTTATCTTCTACCTTGGTCAATTTTACCTTTGACATGTGCATATTTTGTCTATTTATTCCACAAACCTACCTTGTGACCTTATTCATATGCATAATGAGGTAACCCATGTTAAAAACATGATTTGTTTGATTTCTTAATTAATTGGGACTAAATGATTGTTGTTTATGCTTATAATTACTTTGATTAATTTAAGAA
>SNQJ01S0093355.1:26522-44197 GCA_010110895.2 Picea sitchensis
GCTCCTGGCCTTCAACACTTAGGCTCCCTGGCCTAATAACACATAAGCCCACTAGCTTATATAACTTGGCTCACCATCCTTATAAACTTGAATTACAGTTCATAAACAAGCTTTATACTTCATAGACATGATTTACAACAGGGCTCAGCCTTGGGGACATTACACTCCCCCTCTCCCTAACCCTAATACACTTGAAAGAATTCCCCTTTGTTTTTCGTATCGTTAGATTCCCATAAAACCTTTTCTTCAATATATTGGGTGTGTAATATTATATTTTAATTTATTGTAACAATGATGAGTTGAACAAGACTAAATTATACTTACCCGTGAAGTAAGCAAGCCCGAAGGTAAGTAAATGTGTCATTGACATATACTTGTTTCAATTTTAGATGGACTTTGTCATAAGAAAGAGAACATAGTACATTCAACAATAATTTTGAATAATATATGGGGCAGTGGTTACACATCAAAATGTCACACTTAAGTGTCACACCCTAAGTGTCACAAGTGTTGTAAAGTGACATATGCACCTTGTTAAGTGTCGCATGCACTATCTCAAGTGTCATATGCACCCTACTAAGTGTCACATTCACTTTTCTAAGTGTGGCAACCCGTTGTCACCATGAAAGACATTTGTGACAATCCCTAAGTCAGTTTGGAAGAGAAAATCCACCATTTGAGGTTCAGAACCACACCTTTTTCTTAGAAAATTTGACCATTTTGGGGAATTTATGAAGGGTGACACTCCCCTGCCTTGCTTAGGGGGGTGCCAATGGTGCTCTGTCTCTCACTTAAAGGGGGTGCCAATGTGGTTATAGAGAAATATGGTGTATCCTAACTATTCTTAAGGGTCAAATCTTAAAGGAGGTTGTTTTGGGTCGAATCCTATCCTATGGAATTATCTTAGAATCAAATCCCAACTCATGGAGCCATTTCCTCAACCATTTCCCTTATTAGCTCATGGGTTGAGCCTCCCAATCCTATAAATTGAAGGCATTTCCAAGGTGAAAGTGGGGAAGAAAATTGTTGAAATATCATCATTCTAATCTTTAGATATTCGTGCAAGGGGTTGGACGAGGAGATCTTAGTGAAGTTACTGCATTGTCAAGCATGATTTGTAAGTACTTGCCATTGGCTTTCCAATTAATATAAACTTGGCTTATTCCCTTCAAGTTCATGTGTTCTACATCTACATTTAATTTTCTTTTGTTTCAATTTTTGTAGATAGATATGCTTTATCTAGTCATATAGAGGAGGAGGAAGTGTTCCTTTGATGGTCTTTGTAGGAATTAATTTGCATTAAGGAGCTTGGAGATCAAGCCCGAGGATTGGAGCAGCGAAGATGAACATCACAATAAGGTACATCACATTCTTCTACTCTCTTGCTTGATTGGTTGAGTTAGATTTAAAAAGAAAGTAGAAATTATTTGTTTACTTATGTCTTTGGACCAAAGAAGGGGTCTCGATCCATAGGGGAGCTTAACCTGTCTACAAGGTAAGATTTCTCATAATTGAAAAATGGTGACTCTACTGGGGAAGGGATTTGATTAGTCTTTCCTTTGGTTCATCTTGAATCCTTTCTTGTGATTAAATATTTTTTGTTTGATGCTTGATTCTGAGTTATTTCGCCTTCCCTCTTCTTTATTAAATATTTTACAGAGTCATTTCCTGAGCCTCTGCTGAGGTTTATCTTTTAAAATTCATTTTTAATCTTTTTCAAGACCAATACTCCCCTACAGTTGATACCAGGGCTCCACTGGACTGACTGGTGCTCCCCCTTAGCTTCTTAGGGAGTGCCATAGCGCTCTGTTCCTTTGGTAACAGGGGCATCAGTCTCTTATTTTGGGTGAATTTATGAGTTTTTGAGTGTCTCCTGATCTGTTTGTGACTTTGTTTGCTTGAGAAATTGATGCTTATTACTCATTTCATTTCCTTCTTTGAGTTTGCAAATTTCTCCTAGTTGTGAAATTGTATGATCCCCTTGGGTTAAAAATATCCCTTGGTTTGTCATATCTTTTAGTTGTCTAATATTCGTCTCAGAAAGTTTTTAGATTGCTTGAATGTTTAGGAGTTTTCATCAACTAGAGTTTGCAAAGGTTTTTTGGTATTGAGCCCTTTTTGTCTTCGTTGAAACATCTCGCTTTTTTAATGACTATGACTCTCTTGTTTACCACAATCCAATCTTGTTTACCGCAACCCAACCTTGAATAATGATTCTCATGAGGATTCTCATGAGTATTTTCATGAGTATTTTTCTTCTTTCTCTTTTACATCTTCGAGTCCTTGATTGAACAAGTTATCTCATACTTGATTTCTTTAAGTTCTCATCATTTTTTGAGTGCAATTTGTTTGATTTCTTTTTTGCCTCATAATTCTTTGTGTCAAACATTGATCTCTTTCATTTCACTTGAAAGTTATGAAGCAAAAATGTTTGCATATCTCATTGCATACATAATCAAACAAAGAAAAATTTTGCATTCTTAGGAATTTGTTTTGGAACAAGTTTGGAAAAGAGTTAGTTTTTCATGTGCATTTTGGATTTCAGAAACATTGCTTGGTAGTTTGGCATCATCTTGATCCCATAAATTGAAAAGTTGCATAGTTTTGAGTACTTTCTTATGTTAAGAAGAATATAACTCTTCTCCTTCCCATACATAGAATTCATCGAAAATAATGAATTACATCTCATTATTTTGCATTCTATTGGAGTTGAGTCTCACACATCATCAATTTCATCTCCGTGAACCTATTGAGTAAAAATCCATTAAAACCAACCACACACTAATAAAATCAACTATAACATTTTTTGGTTTTAGAATACCAATAGTAGCACATGATTAGGGTCTTTGGACTAGGAAAAGTGAGTAAATCGTCCAAGACTACTAAACAAACTATAGAACAGTAAAGAGTGAACAAATCCAACTTTTGTATAAGCATAACTGAGAATCGCCTCTAACATAGGGGCTAAACATGAGGTCGTGTGTGGAAGAGAAGCGAAGATTACCCCTCCAAATCTTGACTAATCATAGCGGAAAGAGCGTATACTTGGGTTTTTATTGAAGTGTCACTCGTTTCATTTGGCCTCGATGCTTCATGGATCTCGAATTCGTTCGAGGTCATCATGAGTTTTACCGGTCCACTTGTCTTCAGTCCTCTAGAAAAATTTCAAACTTTGGTATCTTGCCCATACATTTGGTCCCGACTATTGATTGTACCCTCCTAGAGGCTAGCTATGAGTTGGTAACCTTAGTGGCCTTTCCTAGGTATCTACAAAGGTGACTATGGGGGGATTCCCATGATACCTGAGGTAGACATCGTATCACACTTTCAGTACCCTTAAAGGGTGATCCCTTGAAAATGAGGGTTGCTCGCACTGAGAAGGGATGTCACATGGAGGCCGGGGTAAGTGCTTCTCATTTCTTTGTTGGCAGCTTGACATCCCGTATTCAAAAGATCCTTGAACCTATTGTTGCTTGGTAGATTGCTTTTGGTTTTCTTAGGATTGTGTTTCTTTGATTTTTGTAGCCAGCCTTGGGATCGAAGATTTCGCAGTACACAAGGTATGGATTCTGAAGTTTAGGGACCTCAAAAAAATGTTTCTTACGAAGGAATGATCGAAGATCAAACTTCTGAGACCAGGAGTGTATCTTCTAGAAGTGGCCAACACGTATAAGAACCGGTCCCAACCTTCATAGAAATCCTTGCATCTTACATGAATCCTCCTTTTATTGATCCACTCGGCCTACCACTCATTGATCCACCATCCATGAGATATTTGTATGCCTATTCTTCTTACAATTTACCTCCCAGTTCAACCACTACACAATCTTTTGGCATGAACCACTCTTGTAGTTGATACTACTAGTTCTTCTTCTTTATTGGGAACATCGGTGACCCAAGTAACCCCGACACAACCACTTGTGAATAAATCTCCCTTCGCACATGGATCGGGTAATATTCATGCTTCACTATTTCCACACATGCACACACCAAGTGATTTACTTGGTCGTCCCATCGATTAGATGGCTACAAATCAAGTCATTCACACAACCATGGTTACACAAGATATTGAGACTCCATATCAAACCTTAAACATGAGTACACCCTACATTGGAGGTCAATATTCAATGGGAGGCCAACCTTTACCTGGGGAGAAACCTTCAGCCAGAGGGAACATATTTACTGGGGGGAAACCTTTGTGGTTGAAACATCTACAAGCCTAGGAGAAAGTTGCTCCTACAAGTCCTTCTATCCCTAATATCTCTATATTGTATCATGGACAACCATTTCCAGGAGTTGCTAATCCTTTGTGGGGTCAACCCAATATAGCAAGCATTCCTCAGTAAGGGAATTTTCAGTATCAATCCGTAAACCCCATGATTCCAATGCAACAGTCCCTTTAACCACAATACATATGGGGACCATCAAGTCAATTGTAGTATGTAGGAGGTCCATTTGTTCAATCACAGTGCATGGGTGGATAACTAGGACAACCACCATACATAGGTGGACAATCAGGACAACCACCTTACATGGGTGGACAACTCGGGAAACCACTGTACATGGGAGGACCATATAGTTTTTCCATCTCCCTGCAACCCGAATATGGTCCTACTCATGTTCCCATGCCACATGCTTACCACTAGTATCCACACCATAACTGACAAATTCCTTTTTCGGATACGTTAGATCTGCTAGATCTGTCACATTTGATAAACAATCCCATTCAACATGCCCTTATACAAGATCTATCATGTTTGAAAAACAATCCCATTCAACATGCCCTATTTGTTCCTACCATCCCCGCCAACATCATCTCATATCCAAAATTCAAATAAAAACCTAGGGGAAGATCCTAACAATCACAGCATAATTTCCATTTACAATTTTCTTTCCAACTTTGATGGATGAGTCCATTTGTCTCAGTCTTTTTCAGAGAACACTTATAGGTGCTAACAAATGAGAGGGGAGGGGAGGTGAATCAGCTGTCTCTGCGGTTAAACAATTATGCTTATTTTAAACTCTTTACAACACATTCAATGAAAATCACAACAATGCGGTGGAGGTAAGTACAGAATATTTGACATCAATCACACATATGAAATATAATGTAGACGCATATTTCCCAGGGAAACCCAAGGAAGGGTAAACCTTTTCTTCTCGTATGATAAGTACCTTTACAACTGCATATTATCATACTTATTAGCTCCAACTCATTGTGAGGTTAAAAACTCTCGCTTTTGCAAGCTCCAACTTGCCGAGAGAACCAACTTCTCTGCTTTTCTAAGAATCACTAGAAGGAAGCACCAACTCCCTAGTGTTCTAGCACCAACTAGATGAAGCACCAACTCACAATGTGCACCAACCTATATAACAAAGAACAACAATTCTCCTTTGTACCCAATTCCTACCAAATCTTTCTCTTCCGTCAGTAACCATATGGAAGTTGTTAACCCCGTGTTCAGCACCCACTTGAACCTCTTAAGGACAACAATCCTCCCTAGCACCTCCTACCACCGGAATATATAAATCATTGCTACTGGAAATTATTATAGTGATATAATTTTCATCAATGTTACCAATCTCATCAATGCTTGCTACATTGCCCCGCTCACTCACCTCACGCCTTCATGCACACATCCTTGCACTTTATGTTCTTCTACCATTTATGCTCTGAGTGTCATGTCCATTCAATGCACCACACATTCCACTTTCTCTCAGACATTTCAGTCAGCCGTGACTGCCTCATTCTACATACCTGAATCATGCTAAACAACAAATTCATCTCATCTCACTACCCCATACATCCAATTTCTGTGCACCTTTTTTATGCTCTCAATGCAATGCTTTTGCATCCTCTCCACAATGAAAGTGCTCTGTCTTATCATCATGGTGACTCTTCAACTTCTAGAAGCGAGCTAAACCCATGTGTCCATATCACTAGGTGTTATGTCGAGATTCTCAGCCTCCAAGAAGTTGATACTTCTCGCCTCTCTGCCATAGTCAAGCCTACCCTCCACAATTCTAGGTCTACAACTGCCTTATCCGCTATTATCAGCCTCTATGAGTTTCCTTGATTCTACCGAAGATGCCTTCCTTTGAGACTTTTATCTTCTTTGAGATCACCTCAAGTCTCTTTCGAAACCTTCCTCGCATAAGCTATCAAGTATATTCTAGCAGCTACACTATGAAGTGCAAATGCGAACCCTCCCAACATCATATTCAAATTCACCTACACCATTGATTTGGATCCAGAGGGTCTTGGCGCTTATTTATCCATTTCACATTTCACATTCTCCTGTAAGCTTGATGCTTAGATCCCTAAACCTAAAATGGAGTTTGGTTTTTCAAGATCTTCTATAGCTCTTCACGATGTGACCACCGTGGTGACCACGCTACTATCTATGCTTTCACAATTTCGTGTTTCTCGCATTTTGTGACTTCGACTCGTTGAAGAGTATCATCGAATCTTAACTCTCCAACCTCGTATCCCAAACTCTGTAGCACACCCATTTCGGGAACTCTGGGCTTACTCGCTACCATACCAATTCTAGCACACCCATTTCAGAACTCTGGGCTTAGTCGTGCTTTGATACCCATTTGTACACAACATTTGTACAAAGCTCATACAAATATCATATATATATCCAATGCATTTCTAAAATGATAAACACATTTAACTCGAGTAAAACATATCATTACCGCTATAATTAAACAATCCATATAGAATTCCATATTAATTCGTTTACACAATAGAAAACATGATAACATTTACAATAGAAACATGATAAAATGATAAAACATAGTTAAGGACACTTATCTTTGTAACAATGGTGGGACCCCACCAACAAAATGTGTGCCTTCCAATGAAACTCCCAGCTTTAGACCGCACTTCTCATCAACTCAAAAGTGGGTCACCCCCCCGAAATGGGACTGTTCCACCCTAAGGCAAGGAATCTATGCTCAGTCAGAGGGCATGTGGAAAAAATCACACACAACCACAAGGATGGAATGCTCTCCCCAGAATTCCCACGCCACTACCCATAGACCCCTCATTCCCCACACATGCCTATTCCACCCCAGAGAAGACCTTCTGCCACCGATATCCTTTTGGTTGCCACCTCCTTTACCTTGATTACATAGACCATCGTAACGAAGTCTTCTGCCTCTATGGCAGCCATGTGGTTCCTTTCGTGAGTTCCTCTCTCCCACACTCTCACCTCGAGGGAGTCACCACAAAGCCAACAAGCCTCACACCTTGCATCGCTGTAGTCTCAACAATTCCACGGGAAAATATGCACAGGCTTTCCAAACTGATTCGCAATCACAAAGATGGTTTTCGAACGTGAAATGTTTCGTATAGGCTCGCTTCAAATTTTCCGCAAGAGACTCTTTCCCCAAATCAACAAAGGCTTCCCTCAGAGGGTCAAGCACATGATTTCGACTAGACATAGATATTCCGGCCACTGTGGTCTCCCTGGCGTTCTCTGCTGTGAGTCTAAGTTAGGCTTCAAATCTCCTGCACTGCTCGCATAATCCGATGGAATGGGAATGGAATGGAATCTTCTCACAACTCACTGTCATGATTCGTGATGCACTGTTGACACTTGTCACCCTATGGAACCGTGATAAGCCCACCGTAAAGACACGCCTCCCACCACTTGGGAATTCAAGGGTCCTTCCAAAAGGACTTACTAGGATAAAACATATGATGCACATAACTTTTAGAATAATATTAAAATACTATTCACAGGCTTAAGCCCCCCCTAGGATCAACACTTAGCCCCTAGGCTCAACACTTATCCCCTTTCCCACCTTTCTAGCCCCACCTCGCCTTGCACTCTATGGATGCTCATTCCCCTTCACCTCAGGCCAAGTACAACACGCTCCCGCCTTTCAATAATACTCGTGTGCTCTCCTGGTCAACAAACACATAAGCCTCAAGCTTAAGGAAAACTTGCTCACCAACCTATAAACATAATTACACTCTTTCCAAACATGGTTTACAATGTATTCACTTTGGGGACACTACAATCCTCCCCATATTTTTTTCACCGTCCTAGTGAACTTACACCGCTCCTCTAGCCTTCAAAATTTTCAAAGAGTCGCTGCTTTTCTCGCCCAATATGAACATAGATGCACTTGTAGACACCTTTCCTCGGTTCCACCCGAATCATAGTCCAATCCATAATATGATTAGCATCGTGTACATATTTGGCAAGGAAACATTGAAACACATTATGTACGTCATAGATGCGGTGTGTAATGCAGCATGTATGTAACCGCCCAACCTTTCCGGCAGATCTCAAATGGCCCACAAAATCTTGTCGCCAACTTGGCACAACTTCCCGCCTTAGGGAACTTCAAGTAGTTTTCACTCAGAAAACATGATCACCCATAATTTTGATTTCTATGGTTCAAATAACTTTTCTCAGCCTTCATCCCGCAACTTTAAATTATGTTTAATTCTTATCATTTGGTCTTCCATATCTTTGAGCAAATCTGGCCCAACCAATGCTCTATATGCTAGGTTGTCCCAACTCACCAGAGTATTGCACTTTCTTCCATAAAGCACTTCGAATGGGCTCATCTTCAATGATGCATGATACCCATTATTGGTATGCACTCACCAAATGCAAGTAGTATTCCCACCTTTGATGGTTTATCCATCACATACCGCTTCTGATGTCTTCAATTACTCATACTCTCTCCGCCTCATTCATCGACTTGGGATGATATGTCGTATAAAGTTCATATTCAACTTTGAACAATTCTTTCCGCAGTAAATCGGCGAATTTCGGTCTCTATCGCATTACAATGGTCTTGAATATGTTGCAACTTCTTTTAGAAAATAACAAGAACATTTGTTTCTTTGTAGGCTTGGTGGATTTAAATGGGCAGCTTTAGTAAGTTGTCCACCACCACCATGATTGAATCATGTCGCTTTCTTGTTCTGGGCAACTCGCGGATAAAATCCATTGTTACCACGCCCCATTTCCATTCTCCAGAATAGTAAGAACCCCGCTGCGCTCTGGCGTTCGGCTTCTTTTTAACCTTCGGTAATCTATACATCTAGCGCATGTATTCAACATTTCTTCACAAAACCCGCCGCCAATGGCTTTTGACTACCGCCATAGTCTTCTGAGCATCCCAGATGTCCAACATAAGCCACGCTATGCATCTCCTTTAGAACTGCTAGCTTCAATTCTCTGTCATCAGGTACATACACTCTGTCTTTATACATAAGTAAACCATTAGTTCCAAGGTGTAACTTTCTTGTGGTTCACACCGCCGTATCTTTGCTACAAGATTTTTGTACCGCAAATCAACATTTGTAGCTTCCAAAAATTGCCTTTCATCTTTAAATCGGTACATGCTAATGTATCGTGAGTATGCAATTGCAATCTTCTCATTGAAAGTGCACAACCACCTTATTTTCTTTCCGATATGCTTGATATCAAAATGTAGATTCGCATTACAAAAACCTAACCATCCGATTTTACCCCGGAATTTGTATGTCTACTGATCAAATAAAATACTTCGCACCATTACAGGACCGTTTCAACTCAATCTCTTTCCCATGAGGTAATGTCTCCATTTACTCAAGTTGATGATTGCTGCTAGTTCTAAATTGTGAGTGGCATAATTTTCTCATGTTCCTTCAACTGTGACTCATAACAAATTAAGCAAATCCCTCTTGGTCAGAACCTCCCAAAATTCTCCTTACACGCATATCTGCACACTACATAATCCTTACTGATCTCGCACTTTAGGATTAGAGAATCGTTGAAGTCGCCAATCCCTCGGAAGTTGCCCCCACATTCGCTAACTAGAACTTTCTTCTCCCCTTCCTTTGCAAGGAAGTGATAGAATGAGCTATCCTGAGAATCCGGCTATAAACCTCATATAGTAGCCTACCAGACCCATAAAAGATCTAACCTTGGTGTCGGCCATTCTAATGGCCTCGCACTTTCTCGATCCACAACCATCCCTTCTTTCCGAGCATTATATGTCCCAAGTAACGGATCTTCCTTTGATAAAATGAGTGCCTTGCTCATTTTTAGCATACTGTGTTCTTTCAACACCTGTAGCACCATTCTCGTGTGTTGTTCATGTTCTTCCTCTATTTTGGAAGCACCAAGATGTCATCCAGAAGACTATGACAAACTTGTTCAAATAATTTCACCACTCCATTCATTACACATGAAAAACAACAAAGTGCATTTGTCGTACCCAACGTATTACCCACTGTGGAATCGCAATGACCGCATTTGTTCTAAAGGCGCTTTACAATGTCCTCATCCTTTTATTCTTATATTTTGGTGATATCCGCATTCAGATCTATTTTCAAAATATTTTCTCAGCATCCTTCAATCGATCAAAAAGATCATCAATCCTGGGCGTAGGATCTTTGTTCTTGACAGTGACCTTATTCAACTCCACAAAATCAATGCACAACCTCAATGTCCCATATTTCTTCTTCTTCACTTAATAGACCAGTGGCTCCCACGGGTGACACACCGGGGAGAATGTAACCTTTCTTTAGTGTAGCTCTTCGAGCTGCAATTGCAACTCTTCAGCTTTGCATACTCATTCTATAAGGAGTTAAACCTGGAGTTGTCTGCATCAAATTCTTATAGAAAAATTGATGTCCCTCCTCTGAGGTAGTCTAGGTACCTCCTCAAATACATCCTTGAACTCCTTTTGAGTACTTCATATCTTCCGTATTCGATGGTTTCACATCTAATATGCTTTTCCACCAGAAATGCAACACCGATGCCTTTTCGGGTAACATTTCTCTTCACCGATGGTGGTCGAGATTTCCTCACGTACCATGGCTTTGGGGAATTCTCGATCAAGTTTCTGATTTCTTCGCTCGTGTGCATACGTGAACCTCTTTGTTACAACACCTAGCATGGTGTCGGGTCCAACCGTACCATCCCACTAAGAAATTAAGGAGCCTAAAGGCGTAATGTTCAATTCAGCCTTAGTACACATTCCTTTCATGTCCAATCGAATCAGACATAATCCACTCAATGACCTTCCTCTGGTCCCTGTGGCCAACTTCACCAACCAAGACTTCTCATGCTTTAGAGAGTCATAGATGCAAACTTTCCACCACTCTAGGATCTACATAACCATGTATAGCCCTCGAATCAATTAAAATAACAAGTGGTCGGGTTTTTATCATACCACCCCAATCATGTGCGTTGAAATACATGTTGTTATTGCCTGGTCAAGCAGAGATCCTTGCAGAGATTCTATCGCCTATCCTCCATCAAGCTTCAAAGCCAAGCCAACAAGCATAGTTCTTTGCTTAGCTTCTTGTGGGGAAGTCTCGCATCTAGCGATTTCATTTCAACACCCTATAGGTGGAGACCTTGGCATTCCGCTTTCAAATTCCCCAACCTTCCTAGGCTCTTTTTTAAGATGACTTTCCTGTTGACTGCTTTCAAAAAGGAAGGCTTGCTTCCCTTCTTGTCTCCTTCTTCTAAATTTCCTCCTATCATCCTAGACCTTCTGAAGGATAGGTCTTTCTCCTTGTTGTTCATACAGCATTTCGCTTTTCCTGATGGTCTCTTTCCATGGTCTTAGGATTGTCACATTGAATCTTGTCACTCATGAAGGTGGCAGTCCACTTAGATACCTCTGAATTTTAACTTTCTCCTCCTTGATAAAGCCCATATACCTCAACATCTCTAAGAATTGCTTCTCATATTCCTCATTTTTCATGGTTACCAACTTGAGTTTAAAGAACTCCTCTGGTCTCACACATAGTATCTTTTAGTCAGGTATTTCTCTCTAAATACCTCTTAAACTCCATCCAAGTCACTTTCTCGATAAGCGCAACTGCACAAACCTATCCCACCACATGGATGCTTTCCTTTCTGGCCATACCGTACCTCCTTCTCAAGCATGGGGCGTAATAATTCCGCAGCCAGCATATTTCTTCCCGCCAAGCAACCATGTCTCAGCATTTCCTCCTTCTTATGTTCTCCATCGAATGTTGAGGCTTCATTTTGTTCATCTCACCTTCAATTCCTCCTTTCCAAATTTTTGATGTTTTCTCGTAGGGGATGGGCTTGAACAACTACGTGCCTCCCTACTGAAATGATTTGGAGAGCGACAATGATGTTTGCTACCACCCCTTGATCTTCTTCTCCTCTCAATGGTCCTGACACTTCTTGATTTGATTGTGTCACTCTCTTTTTCCAAAATTTTTTCTATTCTTTCTAAGCTCTTCAAAAATTTTAAGTTTAATGCACTTTGCCAATCCTTGACTTTCATGATCTTTCGGCTATCAGCTCGGTTAGCCTTGGCCTCTCTTTGCAACTCTTCAATGATTTTCGTACCTCTTATCCTTCTTTCCATGCCCATTGGTTCGATCCTTCGGGATTCCAAAGTTGGCACATCCTTTTCCTTCTTGTTCGTCTTCTATTAGGGGTAATCGTGACTCTCTTTTCCCCACTCCATACTTCATCGTTGGTTAACTGGTACCGTTCCTCCGCTGGAACTCTTCACACACTCGATCATTCCTGGGTTTCGTAGTCTTGGTACCAGAGAAATCCCATTTAACTCTCCTTTCCAAATCAACTTTTGAAATTCCGACTTACTTTATCCTCCGTGCCCACATAGCACAGTTGTCACACAAAACCACGGTGGCACGTGGCACATTCTTAGTGTGGCCGTCCACTGCCACTTTTAATGACATCATCGGGTCCTCTTGTTTCCAAAGAGAACGTAATCTCATTGCGCCGGGTAATAAGGAGTACAAAAAGGAGAGATAGGCGAACATGATAGTCACCGTGACAGAGGGGCCCCACTCCACCAAACTATTCCGCACCCTCCCTCATTAAAGGTAGGTCTTAGAAATTACCCCGGCGCATCGCTGATCAAGGTGAATTAACGCTTCTGTATTGCAGCCCCATTCCACCGCTAAAGGAACAACAGCAATCGAAACCTCGACCGTAGACTGGTGGTGGATCGTCGCCCGTGACCAAGCCACAGCATTTATCTTTACTGCACATTCGCTACCATTTTGTGCGCATTTAGACATCTCCTCCTTCCTCACATTCACGTCGCCACCGCCATATCCTCCGGAAGAATCTCATCCGTTCATCGATACTTAACCACATGCTAACATCTCGGCCAGTATGTAATGATTACCGCGATGAGAGTTCCAGTTCTTTCGCCGTCTGAATCTCAATCTCGATTTTCCAAAACGTAATCTTCGAATATGTGGCTATCTCAAATCTGGATGTTCCTCGATCCCCGGTTTCCACCATGGAAAGTCCCATCTCTTTCGGTTTTGGCTTCCAAATGTCGTGATGTTCCTCATCTCCATAGTCCTCCTGGCTAGACCTCGTGGTTCACAACCCCTTATATGACCACAGCCATACCTCCTGTATCGTGGTTTTGGACTTTCCAATGCCGAACACATATGTCCTCAGGATTCGCGACTCTCCGAATCCGGATTATGGATGACTCTCCTCTTCAAAATTTCCCCTTCGATCACTTAGATCTCACGACGTATTCCTAAGAATGGACGGTCTCACCGCTTTTCTATTTCGATTTCACGCTTCAAATGCTCGGTGCCTTTGCTCTCATGATTCGCCAAACGTCAACTCCATTTATGGGTTCGATCTGCCTATGTGTCCCCACCTGGACGGGTTGATCGCTCCTGAATTTCATTAGTGGCCCCGACTGGATTCGACATTTCACATTCTCATTTCAAAATGGGAAAATCTCAATGCATTAACCTTCGCCTTCTGGACGGTCTAGACTATTTCGAAGCTACTCAGTCTTCGAGGTTTAACCTTCTATATCTCTCGACCGTGGGATCCAACAGCCTAACGAAGTTTTCCGGCCGAGATCCGACGTTCGTGACGGTTCCTAACCAATTGAATTTCAAGCAGACAATGATTTCCACATTCTTGTGTATTTCAAAAGGAATTTTACTTCCTACGCACATTTTTATCTATGGTCACAAGGCTCGCCTTCCTCCTCATTGTGATCCTAAGGTTCTAATAACACTATTGCGGTAGAGATTCGCTCTCGGTGGGCTATAGACCACACTACCGCGTTTACTCGCTACTATAATTCTTCGAGTTGTAAGCACGTCAAGTAAATTCATTGACACTTCGCTGGAATAAATTCAGGTTCGGAATATTCTTCAAATCCACTGATAATAATTTGTAGCACACCCATTTCGAGAACTCTGGGCTTACTTGCGCTCGGGATACCAATTTGTAGCACACCTATTTCGGAACTCTGGGCTTACTCGCTGATACCCATTTGTGCACAACATTTGTACAAAGCTCATACATATATCATATATTCAATGTATTTAAATATATAAACACATTTAACTCAAAAACATACTATTGCTACTATTAAACAATCCATAACATTCCATATACATTCAGATAATAATAGCTGAAACATGATAACATTTATGTAAAGAGAGACATGATAAATGATAAAACATAGTTAGACACTTATCTTGTAACAATGGTGGGATCCACTAACCAAATGTGCCTTCCACGAACCTCCCAGCCTTTAGACCGCACTTCTCATCAACTCAAAAGTGGGTCACCAGGCCGTGGGATCAAGCTCCACCCAAGGTAAGGGAATAATAGATTAGGCCGAGGTTACAGGAAAACAAATAACAACCACAAGGATCTGACGTTTCTTAGAATTTAATGGCCACTACCAATGCACTTTCATTCCAAGATACTGCTCCACCCTAGAGAATATCTTTCATACCCGACACTTTATCGCCAATCTCCCCTTACCTTAGGGGTTATAGAATGTGACTGACTGCGTCTCGGGGCTCTATGGCGTTTACCGTTCTTCCAGAGTTCTCTCCCTTCCTTGCACACTTCTCACCTGAGAGGGAGTCGCCACAGCCAACAAGCTCACGCAGCCCGCAATATGTAGTCTCAACACCCATGGGAAACAGGCATGTGCTTTCCTAAAAAAACTGATTCGCACAGATGGCTTCACAACACAGCTGGGACAGGAAATGCTCAAGATAGCTCACCAACTTTCCAACAAGCAAGAATCTTCCTCAAATCAACACAGTTTCTAGTTGGGGTTACATGCACTAGATTTCTCGTATCGTATTAATGATATTCCCAACAAGGTGGTCTCCTGTCTTATATGAGCCTAAGTTAGTCACAAAGTCTGCATCTGCATAATCCCAAGTGGAATGGGAATGAATGGAATCTTCAATGGCAATACTTTCACCATTTTATTCACATGATCTATGGTTGACACTTTTCACCCATGAACTCCAGATTTCACCAAATAATGCCTCCCACCACTTGGGAATTCACGGTCCTTCCAAAGGACTAGGATAAAACATATGATGTATTATAACTTTTGGAATAATATTAAAATATTATTCCTGTGCTTAAGCCCCCCTAGGCTTAGCTCCCAGGCTCAACACTTAGCCCCTTCCCACCTTCTAGCCCCTAATCCCTTTCCTTCTCTTTGGAAGATTAGTCCCCCATCAATCATTGTTCGTGGTCAGTCTGCACCTGGCTGTTTTTATATTTTATTAAATGTTCGTGATACATAGTACAACAAATGCTCCTAGCCTTCAATACTGTGCCCCCTGGCCTAACACATAAGCCTCCAACTTATGAAAACTTCAGTTTCACCATAAACATAATTACAATTCCTTTCCAAACATGGCTTACAATGGGCTCGCCTTGGGGACACTACACTGCATGTGGAGTCTTTGGACATTTCACTTATTTTGCATTTCACATTTCGACTCTGTTGATTTTAGTCTCAACTTGATCATCCATTCTCCTCGGTTATCTCGAACTCCTGAAATGAGTTTGATCAATTCAATGATCTCCTCATCCAACGGCTTAGGTCATTTCTCCATTTCGCATTTCAACATTTTTCAATTTCTGGATTCTTGTTGATGAAGAGTTCTAATTTTGACTCCTTCCATCTCCTAGATCCCAACTTCAAATGGAGTCGGATCAACGTGATTGCTGGTTTCTCACATTTCAATTTCGCATTCTTATAGAGTGTTCTTGTCACCTCCAAGTCCTGGTATCCAAAACTCCAACCGAGTCGGATCAACATATTTCAAATATTTCACATTTCCATTTTGGCATTCTTGTTGTGAGTTTTCTTGACACCTCCAAATCCTGTAAGATTCAAAACTCCAAATGGAGTCAGATCATGTATTTCTAAGCATTAACATATTTATGATTTCTATTATTCTTGTTGTGAGTGTTCTTGACACCCCGGTGTCCCACTCCAAAACCCTAAATGGAGTTTATGCTTTTATCTTGGCATATACCTATAAGATATTCTTGATATTTCCATCAATGACAAACACGATACTCTATATCTAAAAACATGCTACAATAGTCTCCCCCTTGGCATTGATGGAAACCCCTTAAAAAACATGCAACTATACCACTATAGCATCCTTGAAATTACTACCACCGTAGCATCCTTGAAATTACCAACATGCAACTATAAATCCTTTGAAATTACCATTATCTTTTACACTTTCTCCCCCTTTGACATCAATGTCAAAGAAGAAACATGCTCCCCCTGAGATGTTGCAGTACATACTCCCCTTGTCAACTATGAGCAACTTAGAAATACACCAGATATTCAATAAGTACACCCCCTGACCAGGTGAACATATTAGAAAGAAGAAGTTATAACCCCCAACTTTTGATGAAGATATCCAAAAGGGGTCACTGCTAACGGTTTAGTAAAGATATCAGCTATTTGTTCTGTGGAAGGGATATAATTCAGCTGAATAATTTTGTTTGTAACTTGTTCTCTAAGAAAATGGTATTTTATTGGGATATGCTTAGTCTTGGAATGAAGAACATGATTCTTGGAGACACTAATGGCACTGGTTTTATCACAGTGAATTGTAATCGGATCAATATAGTTTACCTTCAAATCTGCAAGAGTTGTATCATCCATAAAATCTGAGTGCAACAAGTAGCAACAACAATGTACTCTACTTCTTTAGTTGATAAGGAAATAGATCCTTGCTTTTTACTAAGCGATGCTACTAATGAGTCACCCAGGAAGAATGCTCCTCCACTGGTGCTTTTTCTCTCATCAACACAGTTTGCCCAATCTGCATCTGAATAAGAAGTTAACTGAAAATTCTGATTTTTGGGATACCACAGACCGTAAGTCATTGTTCCCTTCAAGTATTTGAATATCCTTGTGACAGCTACCAAATTAATTTGTTTAGGAGCAGACTGATAACGACCTACCATTCCAAGAGCTTGCATTATATAAGGACGGGATGCTGTGATGTACAGAAGACTGCCTATCATAGAGAGATATGTCCTTTGATCAACATCCGATGAAATATCATCTTTACTGAGCTTGCAACCAACCACCATAGGTGTACTAACAGGAGAGGAATCCTCCATCTGAAATTTCTTCAACATCTGTTTCAAATATTTTTCTTGAGATATAAAAATTCCTGCCGAACTTTGTTTTACTTGTAAGCCAAGAAAATATGACAGTTATCCTATCATGGATATCTCAATTTTCATTTGCATAGAGTTAGAAAACCACTGGACAGATGATTCATTAGTGCAGCCAAAAATAATATCATCTACATAAACCAAAACAACTAGTAAATTATCACCTTTAGACTTAATGTAGAG
>SNQJ01S0093355.1:44207-69070 GCA_010110895.2 Picea sitchensis
AAGTCTCCCCCTGGATCGAATATTTGAACCTTCTTTTCCTCTACCTAGTGAAAATATTCTTATTAGTATCCAAACACCTAAACGAGGAAAGAAGAAGAGTCGACGTTGAAAATGACGCTTGGGGGGAAGGTCTCCAATCTCTGGACATCATGCCGGAGTGAAGCCACTAGATTCTACCACACAAGTTGGGGGTAAATAACCTCTAGAGAGACACATTGCTAGGAGTGATCCTCACTTGGGGGTCGTTCCCATCATAATGTAGCAATCTTTTCTAGGAAGGAGCTTAGTATTTGTTCTTTCTCGTTCTCGTAAATACATGAGAATAGGTTATTGAGCTCAATATTTGTTCTTTCTCATGATCACTAATACATGAGAATAGGTTGTTGATTATACTTTTATCTCTTTTTCAAACTTGGAAAAGATATATGAAAAAAGAACTATTTGGAGTCTCCTTTAAGCTCTTTTCAAACTCCCTAAACATGAAAATATTTCTGAGTGAGATTGTTTCCTTTCACACTCCTTAAAAGGTTTGAAAGGGCGTTTTTCGAGTGGTAGTTTATCTCTTTTTCATCCTTGCAAGACTAATCATGAAAAATGAATACTCTAGTCAAGCATGACTAGAAGAGTTCTCCCTTGAATTGTTTTACACTTTTATCGGGCTTGGGAGACTAAACTTACAAAAAACGTCACCCATGGAGTCACCTTTATGTTCTTTTCAAACTCTCTAAAAGTGAAAAACCACCGAGTTTACCTTCTTTGGGCTCGTAAAGTTATGCATTGAAGGACCTATGTGAATCCAATATCTAGCACCCATATAGGACCAAACCCCTCCTTTAGGTTCATTAAATATATGTCGAAGGACTCATCGAAGATGAGCTATACCGAGCATCTATTATCCTCCTCAAACTTGTTAAAAAACAAAGAGGTACTCATCAATAATGATGGGGTAAGAATTGAAGGAAGTGGTTCAAGGTTTTTGGAATCCATTATGGCAGCTATTGTTGTCTCCCTTGAATATAACACCTATTTGTGTCTCGTCTTATAGTTGGGTAATATGCTTGTCTCTGAGTCATACCAATTCCATGTGTCGTTATACTTTTTTTTTCCAGTCAAAGACTGCTCTTATTGTCGTCACATCATGTTCTTGGTACCCGTTGAGTCAATGCTGCCAAGTTATTTGTCGTGCCTCACAATGTTCCAGGGAAGTTTCACTTCAAACCATACCATCTGCAGTATTACCAGTCTCCATTTCTTGTGTCAGTCTATACTCATTTAATCCACCATATCACATCACTTTCTAGTGTCAGTTCCATGTCGATGATGGGGGATACATCATGGCCCTCCTTCAACGAGTCTATTCATGTTGACTTCAACACATTATCTAGGAATTATAATTAGAAACCTATTAGTACCTTGGGACCTATTTAACTCAATGACATACCTCCTCTCTTCTGAAAATAGGTTTACACCATTGACATATGATCAAATGATTCCACTAATGTTCAACCTCAACTCATTTATTCACATTCGTTGGAATGTACTAAAGGTAACTTGGGAATCATTTTCATCATTGGTTATTTCCATCGCACTTGTTAATGGACTACCTCAATGACTGATAATCAAGTGGTTTCTACCATGTTCTACATCAATTCATTTATTCACATGGATAGATTCGTACCATTTCAGGATCAGGATGAAGACCCTAGGTCAAGTACTCACTAGATTATGTGATTTTTCAGGCCGCGAAGGAGATCATTTGAGAATGTAAAATATTTCAATACAATCACCATGATGGAAATCTTATTGATATATATACTATCACATAGATCTACATTGTATTTATCCGTGGCTATGTTTTTTCTTCTCATAGTTCCACTATGTATTTTTCGTCTCTGCAATCTGTTCATGTCATGGAGGTATGGATACACATTGTATCTCTAGTGGCCATATCCTTATTCTGTATTTTCATGGACCCGCAGTGTATTGTTTGACGGCCATGCTTTGAGTTAACTCGTATTCCGAGCATAGGTATGCCTGCCTCAGGAATGGAACATATATTTATATTGATTGATGATTGTTTTCATCTTCTGCCAGGTTCTCCTAATCCAATAACCCTTGCATTGAATAATTTGTAAAGGGTTTCGGCCATCAGTTGCTCTTATGACTTGACACTTTAGGGGGCATTTGTTACACATCAAAATGTCACACTTAAGTGTCACACCCTAAGTGTTGCAAGTGTCATAAAGTGACGTATGCACCTTGGTAAGTGTCACATGCATTGTCTCAAGTGTCATATGCACCTTACTAATTGTTGCATTCACTTTTCTAAGTGTTGCAACCCATTGACACCATGAAAGACATGTGTCACAATCCCTAAGTCAATTTGGAATAGAAAACCCACCATTTGAGGTCTGAAACCACATCTTTTTCTTAGCAAATTTGACCTTTTTTGGGCATTTATGAAGGGTTGCGCTCCCCTACGCATGCTAAGGGAGAACCAACGCTCCCCCTGCCTTTCTTAGGGGGCGCCACTGGCGCTCTATCTCTATCTTAAAGGGGGATAGAGAGAAATATGGCACATCCAGACTATTCTTAAGGGTCAACTCTTAAAGGAGGAGGCTGTATTGGGTCAAATACTATCCTATGGAATTATCTTAGGATATAATCCCAAATCATGGAGCCATATCCTCAACCATTTCCCTTATTATCTCACAGTGGTTGAGCCTCCCTATCCTATAAATTGAAGGCATTTCCATTTATGGATGAGGAGAGCTCGATGAAGTTACTGCATTGCTAAGAATGATTTGTAAGTACTTGCCATTGGCTTTAGAATTAATATAAACTTAGTTTATTCATGCAAGGGGATGGATGAGGAGAGCTCGGTGAAGTTACTGCATTGCTAAGAATTATTTGTAAGTACTTTTCATTGGCTTTAGAATTAATATAAACTTGGTTTATTCCCTTCAAGTTCATGTGTTCTACATCTACATCTACATTTACTTGTCTATTGTTGTTTCAATCTTCGTAGATAGATCTACTTTATCTAATCGTATAGAGTGGAAGGAAGAGTTCCTTTTCTAGTCTTTGCAAGACTTCCTTTGCATTAAGGATCTTGGAGATCAAGCCCAAGGATTTGAGCAGTGAAGATGAACATCGCAATAAGGTACACCACATTCTTCTTATCTCTTTATTGATTGGTTGAGTTTGATTTAAAAGGAAAGTAACAACCATTTGTTTACTTTTGTCTTTGAACCAAAGAAGGGGTCTTGGTCCAAAGGGGAGCTTAACCTCTCCATAGGGTAATATTTCTCATAACAACAGTAACATATTTACTTTCTTTGGTTGCATCATCTAAAACAACAATGCTCACAATATACAATGGATCAAAACCTTTAAATGTTGTGTAAATATCGTAAATGAAATGTTGTACTATGGTTCATAACATGTTATATATTGCAACAATATAAATTTTGCATGATATAATAAACGAAAATGCATGTCAGAGTGTGATAGTGACAAAATAAATATCTCATAAAATAATTTAAAATTATCGTAATGTCACATTGCTGTGAATTATTTTATATTTAATTATTTTCCCTAAATTGATCACTCCAAATATATACAAAGCATACACATTGTTCTTAATAAATGTTTTTGTTTTTAAAATAAAAAATAATAAAATTCATTAAGAAAATCACATTTGAAACCATAAAGATGTGAAGTTGTTAAGCACAACTTACAAGTTCTCATTTCAGTTCAAACCCTAGAGTTAGAGAAAATAAAATAACCTTGCCATTTGCAATCGACCAAACTGATCCAGATTTGAGGTATTTTCATATCCAAATATTTGTCATTTTTTGGGGAATCTTCAAAGAGGAGCAAGCTTAAATGTTGGATAATGCTAAGTTTTTTTTTTTCACTATTTTCAATATATCCGTTCCAGCGAAAGCTTGTATCAACTGTGTTCATTTTAATATTGTTGACTCACTGTCATCACCTATCAATGTTCATCAACCACATAACTTGTGGTTGGGCTAGTTATGTAATTCAAATCAATTTTGATGTTACATAATTTTTTAATTATGTTGATAGGTGTATACCTATTGGAAATGGATAGAATTAATGGGATTTTAATTACAAATGGGTTTTTAGTGGACATGGTTTCATATACTCATAATATTATTGATCGTCACAATAAATGAAAGGATGTGATTTGAAACATTAACTCCCTTGAATAACAAATAATGTATGTTTGTCATTAAAAATAGTGATTCATGTGATTATCATAATAATGTCATTAATGTTTACTTTATTCACTACTTCTGGGTATTTTATTGTGCATGGAAAGATTTAAGGTTTTTTATAGTCTTGTTTTTTTCTATTGTGCACTTAGGCTTTGGCTTTTGTTATTGTTAGTCGGTGTGTGGTCAGCATGGATGTGAAACTCATCTTGTTTTATTGTCTTTCTTTTATTTTGTCTACTTTTGCTTCTCCTTTCTTTACTATTAGTAGGTGCATAGGCGGTGTGGATGCGAAGCTGATCGATGTGGGCATTTCAATTAATGTTTTTGTTTCAATTAAGGCTTCCATGGTAATTATGGGTTTCGATTGACCCTGGATGTGAAGCATTCCATGATCAGAGTCGACATTTCAATTAACCATCGTGGTAATGGTGGATTGGTGCTAATCCTTGGTACCCTAAATGTAATGTTATGTTCCTTGAATTTAATGTGTGGGTGGCTGCAGTGAATGTAATGCTTCTTTCCATGTTTATTTTACAAACACCATGAATGATCCGGATTTATGTAGGAACACAATGAAATACAGAAATACACATAAACACAGAGATGCAGCAGAAATAAGACTTCATTTCATTAATAACAAATCACTGAAAATGCTTACAGATAGAATGGAAATAAACTAGCTAGGGTGCTGGTAGCTTATCTCTGAGAAGAGATGTGGTGGCTATTGGCCTCTGAACTGCCCTGTACAATGAGGCTCGAAGGCCTATATATTATTGAGAAACAATGGAAAACCCTAAACATCCAAAAACCTAACCCTAGGAGATGAAACACCAGAATATGGGCCCCGTTGGGGTAAATTGGTACATCAATTTCCCGGGGTCGTCACTTTGGCATACTATCTCCGTTCGACGCACATGATACATCGTTAGAAAGATCTATCCAAGGAATACATTGCTGATAGCGAATATCGAGTCCGAAACAGACTCATATTCGTCGGAGTATTCATGCCCAAAAAAACGTCGTTTAGGGCCTCAAAACAGCTCCGGAAGTTCAGGACCCGAAGAACTGCTAAAAATAGTAAATTGTGCTACAATTAAGGAAACTGAAAAAAACTGAAAGAAACAATGGTGTGGGTCCAAGTGGAATAGACGGGTGGCCACCAATATCCACCTGGATCAATGAAATTATATATGTGTAGGATACATATGATTCCCCATGTTTTTCCAACAACGTGATTTCCAACAACATGAACTCATATATTTGAAGTGTCGTCCCCACTTTTTTCCTACAACATGATTACCAACAACATGAACTCATATATCTAAGTGTTTAAGAGAACACATATTGGAGTAGGAGAAAGACACGGAGAATAGGGTTGTTAGAAGCAGATCAGGAATGACATTTGGCTACCAAGTAAGATCTTCCTTTTTTTCTAGGCTTTCCCTTCTCTGTATTTTCAATTTCCTTTGTTTGTGTTTCCTTGTATCGTCTAGATTGGAATGTGGTCACGACTTGTATATTGAACCCTTGTATATTGATGACAAATCAAAAGGAGTCTGCATACTGTTCTTCTTCTCTCATCAACGTTCACAAATGGCTTCATCTGCTAAGCTCATCCTCTCCCTAACCCTAACCTTTCCCTAACACTAACCCTAATACACAAGAAAGAATGCCCCTTTGTTTTTTGTATCATTAGATTCCCATCAAACTTTTTCTTTAATATATATATTGGGTGTGTATTATTATATTTTAATTTACTTTAATATTGATAAGTTGAACAAGACTAAATCATACTTTCCCACAAAGTAAGCAAGCCTAAAGGTAAATGTACTGCTGATAGATACTTGTTTCAATTTTAGATGGACTTTGTCATAAGAAAAAGAAAATAGTACATTCAACAATAATTTTGAATAATATATGGGGCACTAACAATTTTATTGGATCCAGTTGCATCATCTAAAACGATAATGCTCACAATATAAAATGGCTCAAAACCTTTAAATGTTGCGTAAATATTGTATTCAAAACCTTTAAATGTTGCGTAAATATTGTAAATGAAATGTTGTATTGTGGTTCATAACATGTTATATCTTGCAACAATATAAATTTAAATGAAAACACGTGCCGAAGTGTGATTGTGACGAAATAAATATCTCATAAAATAATTTAAAACTATCATCGTGTCACATTGATGTGAATTATGTTATATTTATATTTTTTTCCCTAAATCAAGCACTCCAAATCTACACAAAGCAGACACATTGTTCTTAAGAAATGTTTTTTGTTTTTAAAAGAAAAAATAATAAAATCCATTGAGGAGCTCACATTTGAAACCATAAAGATGTGAAGTTGTTAAGAAGAGCTTACAAGTTCTCATTTTAGTTCAAACCCTAGAGTTAGAGAAAATAAAATAACCTTGCCATTTGCAATCGACCAAACTAATCCATATTTGAGGTATTTTTATGTCCAACCAGCGAAAGCTTATATCAAATGTGTTCATTTTAATATTGTTGACTCACTATCATCTCCTATCGACGTTCATCAGCCACATAACTTATGGTTGGGCTATTATTATAGAGATTTCCATATATAGGAGGAAATTAAAGGATAAAATTACTTAAGTTTAACATTTTAATAAATAAAAATAATTATGCATAAATGCCTCCCTAATTTTGACAATTGTTTTATACCTTTTAAAGATTTTTTATATCTTTTAAAGATTTAGTGCATATTATTCAACAGCGTCCTTCTATCAAGAAAATTTCTACAAGAGTATACCATAGAAAATCTGAAGGAGGGAAGTAATATATAGTGAAGAATGATGCATAACTTTCATCTGCCTTATATTTCAAGTAAAGACCTTTTCACATACTATCCTTTCAAATAGATATTCATATGTTATACTTGGTTTTTTAAGCATCTTACTTTACAATATCCCTAAATCCAGGTACTTATTCCAATGACTTCGTTTCAAAGAAATATTAATTTGTTATACTTAGTTTTTTATGCATGTAGCATTACACCATCTTTGGTAATCGTTTCAATGAAAAATGGGTGGTCCAAAAGCATTTTTTCCAAAGACAATGAAAATATACACAATTATTAGAATTGTTTGGAAAATCCACAATTTTGGATTACAAATTGGATTTGTCATCATGACTATCCATCTTGAAGATGGAATTTTTGATTCAAAACATGGACAAAAAACAAGATGACTATTATGGATTTTTTGAGAAATATGAAAATACACATGATTTTTAAGTTCATTAGCATAAATTTATATTAATCTGATTTTTTTTCAATTTAAAAAATGCTTTCACTTAAATGCTTTCAATTTTATCCTACTCATAGAAGCTCAACTTTCCCCCATTGAGAGAATGGATGTGACTAGGTACATAATGTACAAGAACAAGGTAAACAACATGGAATACAAGAGGTTTCCCAAAATCACTTCAAACTCCAACGAAAACCACCTGTGACTCAAGCAAGGATGGAATAAAGATGCCCAATCTTGGCTTAATCATATTTTTAACAAAAGAGGATAAGATTGTATTATAAAATAAGGTTGCAACTATGATGAATAAGTCTAAGATTGAAAAATACTCTAAGCTATATATAAACTGCCAACATATCAAAAGATAAAAACAACCTTATAATCTCTATACCTACTATAGTAGCTAAAAAACTGCTTTCATACTTCCACGAGTAAATTCAGACATAGGAATTTAACGAAAAATCAGATTTGAAATGCATAAAACCTAAGTTAATTAATCTTTTTTTAAGTACCTGAATAGATCCGAAGATAAATCTCATAATAAACCCACAATATCAACAATAATAAACCAAGCCATTCACCAAAATGCCCGAACACAGAAATGAGTCAAAACCCTTGAGGAGGGTAACACCATATATTATTCCTTAAGGGAAGGAATGCACTCCTCAAACAATGTTTGACCATTCTAGTATTCTTCACTATTCTTTAATGCATTTCTTACACTTCTTTATATAACACTCTTTATCTCCTAGGAACATTCTAGAAGAGCCAGGCATTTATTATATCCTAACAACAAAGGTGAGCATTATTTAATATAGTGGACCCCTGGTCCAACTTGCATTGAATGACTTCCACTAATATTACATAGCTCCCACACTCCCATTGGGTACCTCCCCTAGGTACCCCATGTCTGTACTATATGCACTACATTCCATCCCCCCTTCACATGTTTCATCCTCGAAACCACGAGGAAGAAACCATACAATATGATGGGCTAAGCAATGTAGCCAACTATCGTAACAAAGTATGGCCATCCATCCATCCTAATGGAAGATAGTTATGATGCCCAGCTTTGCTTTGCCTTGCCACCCTGATTTTGCTCTGCATCGTGCCAATGTTGCCATGGGATTGGTTCTCTAGCATTATGTCTTCTTGTAGTGTGGGTAGGACTCCATGTACTCCATATTGGTTTCCTTTTTTGGTTCCCTATTGGTGCATGAGTGTGTTGATTCTCCACACCCTACGCCTTGATGATTGGTGACTTATCTATAACCAGTGTGGATGACTGATGCCCTGGCTGAATCTGCTCTTTTTATTCAAATCGCAGCATTTATTGCCTTTAGTTCAATGGGCCTCATAACTTCTTTATTTTGTCCTTATTGTGGTTTTGCTTCATTTCCTTTTGTATACTCTACCTCTGATTCAAATTCATACTCAACAATAGCTTCTTTGTTTTTCCCCATAGGCCCTTCTTTCTTACTAAGGGACACATCTTACAAGAGTAGAATTTTCTTTTTATTATCCCAGTCTTTAGAAGCTTCTTTTGCACATTAATATGGTGTATAGCGAAGGTCCATCAAGGATATCCCAAAACTATATCCACATCATCCATATCTATGGCATGAAAATCATAATGCAACACATATGTATCCATAGTGAGCTTCAAATATATAAAAATTTGAAATAATTTTCACCTTGACATGTGTGTTTTGAATATTCTTTGTTGGAACTTGCAATATATTGACTAATTGAACATTGATAAAATTATACATGCAACTAGGGTTAATAGAAACAACAATATTTTTTTTTAATACATCTTGGAACTTGTAATATAGAGTTGCCACATGAAAATAAGCAGTAGTGCTCTTTATTCTTACTCTTGGCTTGAGACCACTTGTCTAAAAATAATGTTTCAAATTATGCATCGGAAAGTGCCATCATCTTGGTAGAGTCCAATGATCACCACCATATCTCAGCATAATCCACTAAGCTAGTGGATAGCTTTATTCTCCAAGTTATTGGATTATCTAATTTTACAATTTTAACAAAATTCTTCAATACCATACCATCATATTTTCTTTTGTGAAATACATCTTTTGGAGAATGTTCAACAAAAACCATGGTTTAAAATAACTTCTTTATTGCAAATCCACCTGACTTTTTATTAGAAACCGAAAAATGGGCCAATTTAAAATGCTCATAACTTCATTCCCGAACTCTGACTTTACATTAATTTTTTTTTTGGCGAAAACGTTTAAGCGATTTTATATTGAGGTGGCAAAGCCACGGATCTGTTACAAATGGCAGGGCTGCACTGAGCTGTTGCCTACTTAAAGCTGAGATACATTGCTGAGAATGCCAAAATAACAACCCCCCCCCAAACTCATTCAGAAACTTGAGACTAAGCTTATTTAAAGCCTTGGCTTCTATACAAATTGCCAAGATGCTTGAAAACAGGGAGGACCCTACAGATTAAGGTGTTGTAGATCAAGAAGCTATCTACTTTTCGGAACCTTCCCCCCAATCCATGTTTAACTTGGAGTTTACTCCAGCTCACCGATTATGTCCTCAAATTTCTCCTGAGGGATTTTTAACTCTTGATGAAGCTTGTCTAGTTCCTCAAAGAAGCCGATTTTGACTATGGATAGATCCTGCTCCAACTATTCCATTCTCCTCCCTTCTTCTGTATCAATATTCTCCAGAAATTCGAGGTGAAACTGGAGCGACTGCTTCAATTTTTCCAGCTTGTCATCTAGTTGCTTCAGGCGTTCCTCTACTGATAGATTCCAGCTGGAGCTCACGACCATCTTCTCTCCTCTTGCTCTTGTTCTCTTGAAAAAACTTCTTCTGCTCTTACCATGCCTGAGAGTGGTCTGCTCCTGGGCTGAAGGCGTGAGCAGATTTATGCTAATTCTGCCTTCTGTAATCATTCTTCCAGCGATGCATGCCCCGAGAGGTATGGGGGCGAGTTCGCGGCCTGCTCTTTGCATGTGGAGTGGTCTCCTGGTCTCCCTATGCACGATTCCCTCAGACGCGCGTACCATCACAAAATCCTGGCATTGTCTTTTCTTGTCCCATCCTTGCAACTTGCCTGGGATACTTTCTGGCCGGTTTATGTCATGGGAATACAGGTGGGTGTTGATAGTTGACAACCCGTTGTCAGCAGACTGGCGCCCTGTTTGCCTCTTAGATGCAGAGCTTGGTTCCAGCTCTCTCTTAAAACATGAAAAACTTGGAATGAGTCGAATCCCCTGAGGAGCAAATGAATTCTGGCCAACAAGTTATTAAGTTTGGCACTTTGGGTTTCTTTAGAGATTGATATAGCTTGGATTAAAAGACGAGAGTCCCCAATGATAACCAAGTTCCGGATACCATTGCTTTGAGAATGGCACAAACCTTGCCAGAGTGCCATCGCTTCTGCCTGGTTGTTGGAGGCAATGCCCAGACCAAACGCATATCGCACCATAATTTCTGCATTTGTCTTTTCTATTATACCTCCTCCACCTTCTTGAACTGGGTTGCCCTTCGAGCCATAGATCAAACGATAGAATATAACATTCCCTTTCTCTTTTCCATTTGTCGAAATCACCTTTTTCCTTCCTGATTTCCCATTGTGCTTGGGATGTGGCGATGGCATTGCCCTCAATTTTCTTTGCGTTGATTGGGTCCTCGGATCTCTTCTTTCTCTTCCCATCTCCCCTCTTTTGTGAGTAGGTAGCTGTAGGTGCCTAGCCCATTACATGCAAAGAGACACGATCAGCAAGCTCACTATGGGGGACCTCCTTTCCTTTTCTCGAAAAAATTCTGCTATTTCTCTCCAACCAAAACCCCCAGAGGATGAATCTTGGGATAGCTTGCCAGAGCCTTGAGGCAACACTTTGCTTCTTTTGAAGGAATGGGAAAATATTAGGGGCGATCAAGAAGGGTAGGAGAGTATATCTTGGGGGAGGGAGGTCCATTTGCAAATAGCGGCCGGTTACAAAACTTCTCTTGAAAATTACAGGTTTAGGAGAGGTAGTTAGAGTTTCCCTCTGACTTAGCGACCACGGGGAGCACGGAGAGGGCCATCCCGATACTCTTTGGAGGTTTTCCCCTGTTTGGATGCTGCTATGACTTAGAGTCTAAAGAAACAAGTCTATCTTGGGTATGGTTTTTAAACTCAGATGGATTTCCATAATGTTGGGTTGGGTGGGACGTGGGGGAGATTTTGAAAGGTAGAATATCCCAGTGAGGTGGAATAAGGTTTATCATTTCTTCCCCAAACTCTCTCGTCTCTCCCTCTTTTCTGGGGTGGGAAGAAAACTCCCTATGAGGCTGAATTTAGGGGAGATTGATTCAGTTCCCAAGTCTAGGACAGATTATCGCCCTGAAAGCCTTTCCTTGTTTGTGCCCTTCCACATCCCCAGGAAGAGATGTGAAGAAGAGTGTCCTCAAATTTTCCCATCCATCGGGTTTTCCAGGCGTTATGGATTCAATTCTAGAGGCGGGTCACCAAGTATGGAGTCTTCCCATATGCTAATTTGTTTCCCATTTCCCGGCACACAGGTCAGGTGGGGAGTGAAGTGATCGATGAATTTCCGGCAGAGAATGAAGATTGGGGACCCCATGTGTTCACTTGAGAGGTTTTCCACACATCTTCTCCTTGAGCCTCTGAAACATTTCTTCCACAGGGCTTCCTTGCACCACGCTATTTTTCCACTGACTATGTGCCATAACAATTTTGCTCCTAGAGCGAGGTTCTGTACTTTAGCGTTTTTTAGGCTGAGTCCTCCCTCTAGAAGGGGCTTCGAGACTTTATCCCAATTTATAAGATGGGGTCTCCTGCTTGTCTGCTTGCCCCCTTCCCATAAGAAACGTCTTTGCAAAGATTCCATTTGTTTAATTGTGGTGCCATGGGCTAGCAGGAGTGAATTTTGATAAATGGGCACACTTACCAGGGCCGGTTGATGAGTACTATCCTCCCTGCTAAACTTAGCTAGTTTGCGCCCCAAGAGGAGATTCTCTTCTTAAGTTTGTCTGTTAGGTGGTTCCAATTGGAGGTCCTTGGATTCTTCTTGGAGATAGGAACTCCCAAGTAGGTGAAAGTTTCCCCATTTGTATGCCCTTCCATGCCCAAGATTATGGATATTTCCCTCATCTCATTGGGTGTAATATTCCAACTATAAATTTTACTTTTTGACTGGCTTATCTCACTTCCTGACATTGCAGCATAAGCGTCTAGCTCCTCTTTGCATCTTTTTGCTACTAGACGGCTTACCCCTCCCAGAAGCAATGTATGCGTCTGCCCAGTGCGTGTGGTTGATTTCTTTCAGCCTTGGGCTATCTTTAATCCTTTGAGGCTGCTGCAAATTCTGGCATTCTCTAATTGGTATCTTAGGACCGAGGCTTGGATTGCGTAAAGCAAGGGCGATAGAGGACAGCCATGTAAACCTATGGGCCTTGAAAACGCTGGTCGCTTCCATTTTACCATGGGGCTATCATGGAGAACCTATACAAAGACATCCAATTCACAAAGGATTCATTGAATCCGAACTTCTTCATTACCTAAAAAAGGAAATTATGATTAAATCTGTCAAAAGCATTTGCAAGGTTTAGTTTAATAATCATACCTTTATCCTTCCTGCAAAGGCTTGAATGAAGAGATTCTTGAACTAGAATTATGTTATGCCTTGTACCTCCCTTTATGAATCCTCCTTGGTTCTGTTTATGAGTGGAGGGCGTTCTTATTTTGTTTGCAATTACCTTGAAATTTAATGGCTTCGTGTTATGGGGATGTTTAGTGCAGGCCGGCTGAGTTGAGCGCTCCCTTCTCTTTGGGAATAAGTGCTAGGAAGGCTGAGTTTGTGCCTCCTCGACTTGCTACTCGCTTGTGATTTCTTTATCATTTTGGTGAGGTCGATATGGTTTCCAACATTCTTTGGAAGAATCTTCTTTGTAAAACCATCGGACCGGAGCTTTGTCAGATTGCATTTAGTCAAGTGCCTCTTTGAACACTTTGCTGTGTGACTTCCTCCAGTAGTTTGCAATTGATATCATCTTTTATTAGCATTGGAACAACTGATAAAGGGTACAATTGAGGAGTTATGCTTGCCCTTCCATTTTATGTGTAGAGAGTTTTGAAGGTCTCAAAGGATACCTTCCTGATGTCCTCCGGTTTAGAAATTGTAACATTTTGGACTTGGATTTTTTGTGACCAGAAGAGCTTCCTTGCCTCCGCTTTCTTGTGGAAGTATCTTGTATTTTTATCGCCTTCTTTTAGCTAGAGGCTTCGAGACTTTTGTCTCCAGTAACTTTCCTCATCTCTGCAATATTTGTGCCAATGGTTTTGAAGTTTCTCCTCCTTGAGAATGTCCTGCTATGTGATCTCCTTGTTTTCCGAGGGCTGGTGGTGGTTTTCTAAATTTGCCTTTGAGCTTCTGGCTGAAGGAAATTGGGTTGACTTGTTTTCCCAATGCTTTAGCTCAGCCTTGGTGGCAGCAGCGACTTTCTTCCAGGACATAAAATCACGGATCCTTAACTGCTGGTTGCTTACCAGAATATTTGTGAAAATCTTTGTCCCAGCATCCATGGGGGTTGAATCTGAAGGGGAATGGGCCCTTGGCCTTGCTCTTTCCTAAACTCCAGGCTGATTGGCTTATGATCGGAGGTAGTCTGTGAGGGAGGATTTATGAGGAGGTTGTGAGTCCTAGCGTCAAAAATGAACTCTGTACTAGAAATATGTCCAAGCGGGCTACTATGTGTCCTGGGCCCACTCTTTTGTTGGTCCGGGTGTAAATGCCTCTTAAAGTTGATGTCCATTAGGTCCCATGCTAAGATCAGGTCCTCCACCCACTCTAGGGCTGGGTCCCTTACAATGGACACCCATTTTCATACGTAGCTGGTTACATTTAAATCCCCTAATATTATTTACCGACTCATTATCTATTAGGTAGTCTTGAATGGATTGCTAGCAAATTCTTTTCTCTTCTTCAATATCTTTGTGGGACATAAATATTAAAGGACTTACCGTTTGTCCCAATTCTTGTGGAGGCGGTTGGTGAATATCAATTCATGCAAGATTCGAAACAAATTAGTTCCTAATTTTGAGGCGTTCTACGGTACGTCTGAGAGCCCTCTGAAGCGCCCTAAGCGTAAATGGAAACCACGGCTGCTTCTCCATATGTGGGTTTAAAGACTTTAATGAATTTTCTTGGAAGCTCATTTTGTTTTCCTGGATGAGTAGGATGTCCTTTCTTGTTGTTTTGATTAAATCCATGAGAGCATCTTCCTTCTTCTGGCGAGACCCGTGAGTTCAGGGATGTGAACTTCGTGATTACCTTGGGGGGATGAGTGGCATCCTTGGGAGGCCTTGGTCAGCTTCCTGGTTTGCCTTACTGTGATTAGTTTCTTGATGGTTGGTTGAGCTCCTTTGAGAACGTTCTTGTACATTTCCCTGTCCCTTTCTACCTTTTTGGACTTCCTCCCTCTGCTAGGTCTCTTTGGAGTGTCCCAAGCTTCACTTGTCCCCTCTGTTTCACTCCCTGACGAGATCTCTCCCTCTTCGATGCCTTGATCTGCTCCATTCCTTGGGGAAGGGATCACCCCTTCCTCGATGCCTTGAATCCCCCCATTCTCCGCACCTTTTGTTGCTTTTGAGGTTCCTCTGGTTTCCTGGTTTTGGGTGCCTCTTCCTTCTTCACCTTGGCCAATGTTGCTTGGATCCGTCGTTTCACCTTCATTTCCCAACTCTTTGAAACTATTTGTCGTGTCCTGGATCCCTGGATTTCTTTGATCTGGCATTGGGTTGTCTCTTCATGGGCCGTTGGGCTTCACTCTTCCTTTCCAGGGTTGCTGTAGCCCTCCTCCCTTTCTTTCTCTTGCGGGGCCTTGGGGCAGTTCCTCTAGAAATGGCCGTGAATCATGTTTATCCTCTGCATTTAAATGGTAGTTGTTTATAGTCCAGTTTCTGTAGGTGGGTGCCACTCCCACCTTCGATTAGCTGACCGGCAAGCAGCCTACTTCAAGTCAACTTCTAAAGCAAATTACGGCGCAGAGAATATTGATCTTTTGAATTGGCTTTGTCAATGTAGTAGTCTAACCGTTCGATGCGGCTTGTAGCGGCGAGGAGTTAGGCGGTGGATTGGGAGGTTTGGAGTCTGGCCAGGCCAGGGCGTCTTTAGTACTTCAGTGGATCGAATTTTGGAGTCCAGTGATCCGGATAAAGAATCCACATTGCACCCTATAAAATAGGGCCCATTTCTGAGTATTAGGTCCCGGTCCTCCTGGGAGATGAAATCAAAGATGAAATAGCCCCTTCCCTGACGTAGCAGGTCTGCTGATTTTTTATTAAGCGGCCTCCGGTTTCTTTGAATCAATTATGCGGTGTATCTGCAGTTTGAAGGCCAAAGCCCATGAAATGACCTACGGACTCCGCCGATAAGGTACTACTTTCATTGGTTGTTCGGTGGGAGATTGATTTACGGTATGTCCTCGGTCTTCTCCACAAAAGCTTGATGGTTCCACCTTGAGTGCCTTCTTTGTGCAAGCCATTGACTAGTTCTTGAAGGGGGGGGGGCGGTGGCTCCCCTCCGTCCTAGCTTGACATGGTAGCGGCCCGAACCTTATCAGCACGAACCCTATCTTGGCTTTTCCTCCGCACGTTCCCACTGAATGCACTCTTCAACAATGCCCTTCTTTACCAGATCTTCGCTATATGTTACTACTCAAATTTTCATAGAATCCTCACAGATGCAACATATTCCCTAGTTGCATTCCAGTGAAAAAAATGAACTAGCTTATTATATCTATCGAAATAATATACAGAATCATCAGTCTCAACATCAAATACGACAACTTCATTCTCTATTGTAGAAACAACTAACTGCCCAATTTGAGGTTGGAATCTTACTTGTTTCGACCAATTCTTTGTTTTGTTTTGAAATTGGGTATTTTTCAAGAGAATTCAAATATCAATTTGTTTCTACAAATTCAGCTCAGAAATCTTCATATATGAACATGAAGTGCAACACCCTCTTTTTTCCCTAGATTTTTTTTGCAAAAAGAGAAAAAAAAAAAAAATCTTCCCTTCTTTAGCCAAGGAAAGTGCTTTGATACCAGTTGTTAAGTACCTGAATAGATTTGAAGATAAATCTCATAATAAAACCACAATATCAACAATAATAAACCAAACCATTCACCAAAATATTGAACATAAGAAATAGTCAAAACCATTGAGGTAGGGTAACACCATATATTAATCCTTAAGGAGATAACTCTCCTCAAGCAATGCACGATACATTCAAAATATTCTTCACTATGCTCAATACATTTCTTACACTTCTTTATATAGTGCTCTCTATCTCCTAGGAACATTCTAGAAATATCGACATTTATTATATCTAACTATCATGAGTGGGAATTATTTAATATATTGGACCTAGTCCACCTTACATTGGATGACTTCCACTAATAATACTTAACCACATTGGACCTAGTCCACCTTACATTGGATGACTTCCACTAATAATACATAACCACATTCCGATCCGGTACCTCCCTAGGTACCCCATATTACCCCCTTAGGTATACTACAACTTCAAAATTGTTTCCACTGCTCCTTGAAGATATTTAGTCTTACTATATTCTATTTGTGGTTGTAGAGGCTAATTGACTTCACAAGAATCTTGGGAACCCATATAAGGTACCAATTCATGTTGCAGATTATTTCATGGTTGCATCCCATGAATTTCTTTGTTGATAACACAGATTTTCTCAGAGTGTCTATTGACCTTCCTCAAGACAATTGCTAGCTCCCTTCTAATGTCCCCATCCACCCCGGGCTAGGCCATGTCACACAACCTCAAGTTCTGTAGCTATGATTCAACCAGACTATAACATCCCCAACATACTATTGAATAATGTTACACTAAAATTTCACTGTGCAAAGTCTACTCTAAACACAAGTTCGCGCAGTATCACTTGAAATAATGCGCTCAACCCAAACTTGAGTCACACCACAAAACTTATAACAGTGTAAGCAACATTCTCCTTTTAACACAACCTTAAGCAACGAAAGTAACTCAATAAATGTGTGCACCATCAAACTGATCACACAACACAACCATGCGCAAAACCATCTTGGTGTCATGTACCAATTCTTATTTTTGTCTGCATGAAGTCTATTTCCTTGAATTCACACATGAATTCCATCCTCATGTCCACACATGCTACTTTCCTATGCACCCATCTACCCAATACTCTTCTTAACTTAACATGGAAGACTATCATTAACTGACATACTCATGAAAAATACAAATATAGATTATAAGTACCATACTTACATGCGCAAGCAACACTAAACATAAAAACAACAATTACTTATATCTGACTAAATACAAGAATTAACCCATATCAAGCCTAGAAAAGTATGCACACAGTAAACAAGACAAGCAAATAAAGAACACTTATCTTTTATGAAAGTCACCAACTGCATGCATGAATCAGACATTCCTCCAAACCATAGACTTTGTTTCTCATAATCTTTCAGCAACAGGTCACCCTCAATCTGGGGCTTAACTCCACTAGAGAAAAAGGGTTCCTAACAATAAGATAATGTATGATTCTCAATAGAATTTCTCAGTCCTAATTGACCATTGTTGCAACTAGCTTGCAATACCCCATTCCCCATGCACCTGCCACACCCAAGGAAGTGTGCTCCTTATCTTCTCAACAATCCTTCAACTACCCCACTTCCCTTCCCAAGTTTACTAGAAATAGGTCGGACATGAAGTCTCTGAGCCCTGCGACTAATGCTCAACGCACTAGGGAACAATTCATAGAAATATTATCATCTAGAGAGTATGCTCACAGGCTTGAAAACCAATTTTCAATAGCCAATCTCTCACCCACATAGACTTCTCATGGTCTGTCAACCCGTCTCCTCGAAACTAACTCTAATTATATCCCCTAAACTACTTACAAGATTCTATGTGTAGATAATGTAATAATCACATTTTCCATATAGTTGGACCCCCTTATGCTCGTGATAGCCCAAAACATGAATTCCTCCCAAATCCTTCTCTGAATAATCATAATAATTCCATCCCCCCTAAAATACACTAAGGCTAGAAATATATATTGCATGCCTTCCGATTGACACTTGTCACCTTCAAAAGTATCTTTAAGCCACTTGGTGACTCATTCCCTACCATCAGAAACTTAGTATAAAATAATATATCTGTAAGGTTGCACTTTTACGGAAATATTATCAAAATATTCCCCCCTTTTCCATTTTCTAGTGGATTCCCCCCCCCATATCTTTTCGCCTGAGTCTATCTGCACGCAACGATGCAATATTATATTAATAACCATAATTATATTTACATGGATAGGCACACTTGCCTATCTATGTCCTAGCTCACCAGCCTCATAATCACACAGGCTCTCCAACCTCAATACATACATACATACATACATATACATATACATATACATATACATATACATATACATATACATATATATGTTGGCCCTTGACCAAGTTTTGAAGAGTACTTGGTGATACTTGACCACTTTTGGGACTGTGATAGCTTGCCAAGGAAGGAGTGCAACGTGAAGCAGAAAATAAGGAAGCAAGACCTATTTTGGGGTCCATTTTAGGGTTTTGGGTTGATGTAATGGGAAAGGGATGTCGGCCCATGGGTTTACCCACATTTAGGCCCATTTTGTAATCTATAAATAGGCAATATAGATAGTAGGATAAGAGAGATAGTAATATAGTACATCTATGTGATGTATGAATGAAATCTTAGTGATAAGTATTTGGATCTGTGTGATCGGATGTATCTTAGAGTGCTCTGTGCATGAGATTAGAGAGCTAAGTGCAGGTTGTTATAGTTTGGTGCTGAAGAGCAAGGAAGAAGGATCTATCAAGCTGCATAGATCTTCTGTCCTGTGCAAAGTAAGGGTCATTAGAGCTATGTGTTGTAACTTCTTGACCAAGATAATATAAACAAGACATTGTGGACGTAGCCCCAGGGTGGGGGTGAACCATGGTAACTGTGTGTATAGTGTTTTGTGCTTCGCTCTTATGTATTTATCTCTTTCTTGGCTAAGTGCTTGATGTTATTAAGTAGATCTAGTATGATCTACGTTGTTGATGAATGAATGAACATTAGATCTGATATATGGGATGCTTAGTGCTTGATCTGTTGAATCTAACCTATATTTCTATGGATAAGTACTGAATCATTCTTAGTATAAGTATTCACTGTGATTCTCTGTGCCTTCTGCAAAGTATATCAATGAATGTATGTTAAGGAATAATTGATGCTAAGTGTGTTGTAAGAAAGATAATCACAGATCTGTGTCCCAGCTAAGGTTGCAGACAACTGAGTCTTGAAACCACCCCTGCCTCTACCTCGGGTGAGACTTCATCTGCTTCGCAGGTGTTGCTGAAAGGGTCGGTAGTTAGGGATTTGTTGGTGTGCTCTTGAGCGTTGAACCCTGGGTCTGCCCCTGTGCCAACAAATGGTTCCATTGTCGGGACATGGAACTGTGATTGCTGGGAACTGAAGAAGAAGAAGATTTGTGTGAAATAATCTTTGTGTGTAGATATGTTTCCCTAGTGCGCAGTGTTCTGTTTGACCTGTGAAGCTTTATGCCAAGAAAAGAGGTCATATCTAAAGAAAGAGAGGTCAGATCTTAAGAAAAGAAGTCATATCTGTGAAGAAAAAGGTAATATCTGTAAGCTCTACGCCTTGATAAAGGTAATAATAGTTAAAAGTCTTAGATCTGGAAGCTTTGTGCTCTGCAGAAGTAAGACAAGTGAATTTTTTATTTTCTAAAGCATGAATCTAGGTATGTTTGATAGATTTAATCCTAGCTACAAAACTAGGGAATTAATAGATGAAAGAAAGTTTGATATGAATAGATCTGATAAGTATAGTGATAGATATGTTATACTTATGCATCGAACGAATATGTAGACTAACAAGTGGATGCAGGATCCTAGAATTTTTTTGCTAGCCACCATGATCCCGGTGCGTAGTACAAAAGGAGTTGGGAAACATCTAAACGGATGAGAGGATTGACCCTCTATTATAGTTGCAGACGACTGAGACATCTTGCTAAAGAATGCCCTGGGAGAAGACCTAGTTGCCTCTATTGTAAGGCTATGGACCATGAAGTATTGGATTTCCCTAGAATGATTTCTAGGCTTGAGAAGCTAAATTTGGAACAAGCAAACCCTGAGGGAGATCAAGAGACCAAGATTATAGAAGAAACCCAGAAAGAATCATAAAAGATATTGCTACAGATGAAAGATACCTTGAATGACCACCGACATGTTAGGCTATCAGAGATATTCAAAGAAAAGGAGAAAATTGAAGCAAGAATAGGGGACTTTGACATTGAATGTACTCTTGATGAAGAAGTGCAAGTGAAAATTATGCCAGAAAGAACTTGGGAAACTATAGGAAAGCATGCCATGATCCCTTCCCTAGGAGGAACAAGTTTCTATAGAGGAAAACTAGTAAACCTATGTGGAAGGCTCGCCCAGATACCTATGACTTTCAATGGAACTTCGACAGAGGAAGACTTTGAGATCATTAAATTTGTTGAAGACATCGCCCCATTTACCATGCTCATAGGAAAACCCTAGATTGATAGAGAACATGCCAGACAAAGAGAAGAAGAAAAAGTTTTGGAACAGAAGAAGCAAGAGTTAAAAACTTTATGACTAGAAGGATCGCGGACTTGATTGAAGAACATAAGAGAATATCATAGATATTTAATATTAGAACCTCCGATGTCAAAGCTAAGAGAACACTTGAGGATCCGCAGAAGATCGAGTCACCTATTTTTGATACAGAAGAGGTTTTATCAAGGAACCCTAAGAAATATTTTCCACAGTGCGAAGTAACTAAGACCACAATAGATACACATCAGAATGGTAAAAGAATTACTGAGACAAAACTCACTGGGAAGAAGGCTAGGAAGTTAAGAAAGAAGAGGGTTAATACTATAAGGTTACAAGAGGTTCTAGAGGACACTTCACAACAAGAAGAATTATAGAATTGGAGTTTCATCGAGATATCAGAACAACGACATAGAGTCCTTCGCCATGACGAAGCAATATAGCTGTTGGAACCGATATACCCATTCGACCACCGCTACGAACGGATTGAAAAGAAGTTATGGGTTACCACTAGACCGTTGGATAGAACCATAACGGATAAGAATGGAGTTAATGAATGCCTCATGTCTGTTGCAAGCAGATTGTTGCTGATATTGCCTACTTAACCTGTCGTGCCATGCACCGAGAATAATTTTTGCTAACTGAGAATCTGAGCGAAAACCTTGAGATCATTACCTTACTATTCACTATTGTCTTTGAATTCCTTTTTCACCCGAGCCAGCTGACCCAAGTTATATGTCAAAATAGCTCAGCATTGCTGAGAAAATTGTTGAAGAAGTTCTAATTGATTTAATGATAGAGAGAGTCATGTCAGAATGTGGAATGTCTACAGGTGTACAAGCATCATCCTCGGGCACACTGCCAGCTTCCCCCTCCACTGCTCGAGCAAGACCATCCCGACCGCCTTCAGAAAGACGATCTAAGCTCAGAAATGACTTCGCTACTGTGAAGATGATCCGAAGCATCTTGCCTAAATATATCCCACCACTAGGCGGACCAGTGAACCGAGACTCTGTACCCAGAGACTTCGACTATGCTGTAGTCACTGCGTACCTCCCGAAAGGGGTGCGCGCAGTTCATGCTGACCAGGAGAAGCTCACCACGCTGAAATTCAGTGATTTTAACCTTGGAGATCGCAAGGTATACAGTATGTTAGCCCCACACAAGTATTTAATTATTACAAAAGGAAAGAACCCCAAGATTGTACCGCAACAATGGACCCATAACCTTGCACAGTCAACCCTCCTCAATGTAATGAAGATTCAACATTTCAGGAGGCATCATGAAGTAAATGCCTGTGTTCGACTGTTGCTGTCCTACTACCATAGAGGATACCTATGGTTGGACCGGCGCATCACTGTGGATCTGATTCTAATCAATCGAATCACTGGGCTCAGCATGCAGGGCCCTGACCCACATGACTTTTACCCTGGAAAGACTGTAGATCGTGCTCTCGCTCAACGAATAAAGGACACATATGGCGATTTGGAGAAAGGCACATGAGGTTACAAGGTAGCCTCCACTGAGAATGCAACAATATGCTTTGGTTTTCAGCTGATCGCAGGCAAGTTAGTTTGAAAAAATAGACCTACACAGGTGACTGGATTTGTAGTTGACCTCGCAGGGAAGTGCACAGAGGGACTACAAATAAACTGGGTGAAATACCTTATAAATCAGCTAGAGATTGACTATAGACAAGCACATGACCAAGGGTATGAGTTCCACTTTAGCTGGTTTCTCACACTCATCGTATTCATCGTGTGGGAACTACCCGAGGGAGCCATGTTTTTGGAGATCGAACCCTTCGAACCCCTGGCCGCGAAGTTCTATATGTTGTGGTACTCCAGTGACATGAACAAATAGTGGCAGTCCAATGCCATCTTCCATGCGTACTACACTCAGTTTAGGAATTCCATTCAGTCTACACCGCACACTACACCCAACACTCTTCATAGGCTTCAACCTTTGATGAAATTCAATGCATATCGTCAATTCACCTACATCACAACGTGCACAGATGAGCACATACAACAACTCCAGTCATATTACAAGCTAATAGAAGATGACCTGGAGGAGATTACCAAGGAATGGTTGGCAGACCTCCTTGTTGTAGCAGACCCCGCAGAGATGTCCGACGTAGATAGCCCCAAAGCTATGTTGGATACACCAGGACCACGCAAGACTAAGAAGGATGTGGAAGTTCAATATATCCATAAAACATCCACGAAGACTGCTTCACTCTCACCTACGAAGGGAAGTGATAAGGAAGAACTAGGGGGCATCGAAGTTGAACAAAGCAAAGGTGAGGTTACCCCACCTAGGGATGAGGCAGATCCCTCCAAGAAAAGGAAGACTACCCCACCGAGGCCCTCATCCAAAAATAAAACTAAGGCCACTCAGACCACGCTTAATACTATGCTTACCCTGAATGATTTTGACTTCTTAATTGCCACACTGATTGATGTTTCATTAGAGATCACGAAAAAGAAAGAAGCAAAGTAGGAGGAGCTATTCTGCCGGATCACATGCGAATTCAAGGAAGCACAACAGTCACTTCAGTCCAGCCAAGCAGTTTCTATGACGTCGATAACAATGGAAATATCAGGAACATGCAATGAGCCCACGCAGTTACACCAGATCACCGAGAAAGTTGAAGATCGCCTTCGATGAGCTCAAGAAGACATAGTGAAAGCCACCCATGCTTTTGCGCAAGCACAAAGCGCACATGAAGAGAAACAGAGAAAGTCAAAACAGGAGCAGCTTGCCTTATAAGTGAAATGGGAGGAGAAAAAAGCCCAGTTACAGAAGAGCAAGGACCAGCTGCTAGCAGAGCAACTTGAAACGCAAGAAAGAGTTCATAAGGCGCTGCGCTTTGTGACAATCATAGAAGTGAAGATGGAAGATCGTCTTCCATAGCAGGTGACCCAACTAGAAGAAGCAATCCAACAACTTCAATAGTGCATCACAGATCTGGAGATCTGCACCGTGCCTGAGACACCCCAAGAGATAAGAGACCTAAGAGAGGCCATTGCTCAAAGCGCAGTTGACTGATTAAAAAATTTGGCTTCGAAATGTAGGCAGCTAAGCACCAGAAGCGCCCAGGCCTATGAAACCCTCACAGAGAATTCAAAATTGTAGATATTGGAGGCACAAATCCATGAAGAAAAGCAACATGTAGATGTGCTACAAGCGCAACTGAAGTCTGTGACGCCATTTGAAAGAATGAAGAGGTTCACAGAGCAACGCACAACCCAACAACAAGTACACACGCTGCAAAGTAAAGTAATGGATGTCTCTCAACGACTGCAACCACTCCAAGAGAAGGCATGCCAACTGTTCAACGAACTTGAAAGACAGGGAGTTGAACTCGAATAGGGTGCCATCACTGTAGAACAGTTCCTAGAAGGACCGCTCAATGACATAGTAATCCATGAATTTACTGAACAAGAGGTCGTCTCATAGTAGCAGGTCAAAGCCACTTGAGCCAAGCTCGAGGTGTTTGAAGCGGAATTGGTTAGACCTGAGTGACTTGGGATGAGTCATAGGTGAGTGTTGGGGGCCTGTTGGCCCTTGACCAAGTTTTGAAGAGTACTTGGTCATACTTTACCACTTTTGGGACTTCGACAACTTGCCAAGGAAGGAGCGCAACGTGAAGAAAAAAATAAGGAAG
>SNQJ01S0093356.1:0-19641 GCA_010110895.2 Picea sitchensis
CCCATCATAATGCGAGGTCAACAAGTTGAATTAACTACGAAACCACAAAAACCACTACGCAACCTCTATTTTCTTCAACGAAAACCAATTGTCACTTTTTTCATGGTTCCTTGAATTCTCACTAGAATTGTATAATATTAGACAAGCCATGAATCTAAAACCATAAATTATCCAATGTTAAATTTGGATTAGTTTCAACCGAAATAATTTGTGAACGAATGCAGATAGCTGTCATTGCAAACTTCTTAGCATTGGTAATGTCAACTTTGAAAATGTATTTTGTTGATTGAATACTGCTTTTGGATACATTGCCAGATATGAAGGTTGGAATACATTTTCTTGGAAATTTAAAGGATGGTTTTCTATATCAGTGGATGACATTTTTAATATTCCTGATAAACAAGTTTGCGTCGATGAGTTTTTAGGTTATCCTGGGAAATTAAATTAATGCGCATTTTCCAACCATCCCAGATGACTACGCAATATGCGCATTTCGCCTATTCAAAATACAAATAGTTTACTTTTCATTTTTCCCAGATAGCATGTTAAGAAACGTAAGAAAATGAAACTTTTTTGGGGGAAACAAATGGTCTGAACATGTGGGAACGGGATTTCGAGAAGGGAACATAACTTGGATCGAACAAAGATGCCTTTGTTGAACCAGAGAGTATTCTAAATCAAAACTGGAAGATCTGACCACTTGATGTTTGCCATAAATAAGGTGGCCACGTGGAAAAACTGGAAGATCTGACCACTTGGAAATCAAAACGAGAGTAAAGCTCCTTATATTTCTAAATCTCACTGTCATTATCAATAAAGTCATTTTCAATGCATTATCAATACAAATTTCTTCAGATGAACAAAAGGTATACCCTATTCTACAAGATAGGGTGGCAAAGCCACGTTGGATCATTTGAACTTAAAAAAAAAGAAGTCAATTTTCAATACAGTATCAATCAATTTTTTTATGAACAAAACATATAAATATAGTCTTTTAAAAATCGGTGACAAAGTCATATTTAATCATTTAACTGTTTTAAAAGATGTAGTATAAATGTTCTATTTTTTTTTTTATCATTTATTAAAGTTTACAATTATGTATTAAGGATTAATTATTAAAGCTTATGATTATGAATTTTAAATTATTTATTATAAATATAGGGTTATGGAGTAAAGGTTTAACTTTAAAAGCTTAAACTTGTAAGAATATTAAAGCATATTATAGAGTAAATGTTTAGTTTCAAGGATTTAAACTTGCATTAAATATTAAAGTATAATACTGATTTTATTCATGTTTTTTTTATGGTCCAGTTTTAATTTTTTTATAGTATTATGAGAAATATGAAATCACTTTTTTTTTCTATCAAACATCTATTACAATTATAATATTATAAATTGAATGGATTTCCATAACATATAAAACAAATTAATTATTTATTATGGTCACTAAGCATGTATCATTTAAAATTTAAATTTTGTTTTTGGTTTTTTATTGATATAATATTAAAATATAAATGTTGTTCCCATAAAAATTATAATAACAATTAAATTTCAATTTACAATGTATTTTGTTTTTATTAAATTCTTAAATTTATTAAAATTTAAAGTTTACATTAAAAAYAAAAAATAACATTGATTATTTCAACTTATGTATTAAATTTATTAAAAGTTTAAGATTAATATTAATAATTAAAAACAATATTAATCATTTTAAGGAAAGAAGTTTAAAATTATGTATTAAAGATTAATAATTAAAGCTTATGATTGTGAATTTTAAGTTGTTTGTCATAAATTTAGGTTGATGGACTAAAGATTTAACTTCAAGGACTTAAACTTGTATTGAATATTAAAGCATAGTGTTTGTGTTATCCATGTCTTATCATTGTATAGTTTCATTTTTATAGTATTATGTCAAACATGGTTTGAAATCATTTTTTTTAATCTATCAATCAAATGTCTATCACAATTATAATATTATAAATTGATTCTACTTCCTCACACATATATTTAAAATTGATTATTTCTTATGGTCATTGAACATTTTTTTATGATATTTTAATGAAAATGAATTTGATTTGATGGTTGGTCATATGCAAAAAAAAATATTGAAAAACCATTTTTCCTAAAGTCCACAACTTTAAATATCATATATTACATCAATAGGAGTAAACAAGTGGTTTGGAGAAACATCAAGATGACACTAAAACAACCATCAAAACCATGTCATAACTAATTTCAAGAAGTATATAGATAACTAAGTTTCATAGCTAAAGTGCTACAACTATATAACAATATTGAAAATCTTGATGAAACCACCACAATGATAACAAATAATCCACCTCAAAAATCCATTTTTATCCAAAGTCTAGAAATATAAATAGCACCCATCACATTAGTAGGGAAAAAAAGTGCTTAGAGGGCACATCAAGAGAACACTTAAAAAATCATAAAAAACATGCCATCATTGATGTCAAACATGACCAAGTAACTAAGTTGCATAGCTAAAGTGTTGGAAAACTATATTACGACTTTACACCACATCTACATTCTACATACATAAATATATAACATTGAATGCTAACCATTGTTTGTATTGTGTATGTGCAAGATAACCATTAACCTAAAAAATCAAAGACAAACCATTATCTACATTGATATTACATCAACATATCTAATAAAAGTGCCAACGTCTGTGTGAATGAACTAAAAACAATCATTAATGAAGTTATGAAATGTCATATAATCATCCATTTTCATAACAAAGGAAGTGTGATCCAATGAGCACTATCATAATGTTCATATTGAAAACCATAAATGTAAGAAAAATGTCATATATATGTACTAAGTCACATTATCACATATAGTCATCAAAATTGTGGAGCATTATGAAGATGAAAAATATAAAATATAAACACATTCACCTTTGAGTCATCCAATAAAACTTATTATTTTGATATAACTAGGTGGTAGTCTTCGTTGGTTTCCTTATAGGTGTGATGTGGAGAAGGGTATGATATGATCAAGGGTTTAGACATAACGATGATTTAAGACTTTGGTTTGATTCCCTTATGTATTAAGTTTTCCAAAACTTACAATGAGGAAAGAGCTCACAACACTTTGTGATTCTAGTATTGTTGACCAAATATTGGGTCAACACATGGAAACTCCACTAGGAGAGATGATCACGTTCAGATAAGAACTTAGAAATTCTTATATGCACATATTGTTGTGAATGAAAACCATCCTATGGCTAGGGATGGTCATTAATAGAGATACAAATATTTTCCTAGACTAGCCTACAACAACTTCCAAATAACTACTAGTTAGTCATGAGGGACTCACCTGGTTTTGATAGCCAATTGGGGATGAGTCTCATAGGTTGTCTTCACTCCAATAATTCTTTCTCCTATTTGAGCTTCTAGACCCACACACAATGAAATATAAAACTTCATAAAACCTTTGGTATAAACAACAACAAATGTGAAATAAGTACTTTAACCAACTCTTGTCAAGAGAATTAAAACAACAACTAAATACAAAAAAAAAAATCAAATTGATGCAAATAAATCAGAATTTAGGGGAGGGAAAGAAGATGTATATTCATTTTATTGAAATTAACATTGATATATGAAATGCATTCCCGACCTCACCATTGACACTTCCCATAACTATTATGTGTATTCTTTAGTCCTCGGGCCACTTATGACTGTTTCAAATCCTATGCTCTTATCTGTGTAAATTTGAGGAAGACCAAGGGATATTAGGCCTCCAAAAGAAAGAATGGGAGATGGAAACTTATGAAACATGGATTTCCCCGGAGATAAGGGTCATAAAAAACAGAAGGATATGATGGCTTTGAGATAAGGGTCATAAAAAACAGAAGGATATGATGGCTTTGAGTACTTATGCTAGAATATAACTATGATATTGTAATAATTATTGTAATAATATCCTTCATTAGGCATCTTTTATAGCATTTAAATATGGTTGAGACCATTTTCCATGGGTTTTAGGGATTTACAAAAGTAGTTTCCCATAAACCCCACTCAAGAACTTGTAATTTTCATGTTTTTTTATTTTTATTTATTTTTAGTGATTTTTGAATGCACATGAAGTAAAAGGGCAAGTACTCACTCCTATAATGAGCATAGAGTATGAGAGGATTTACATGAATAATTTTCAAATAAATTTATGAGTGGGACGAAGATGCCAAAGATAAATATGGAAAGGATAAAGGTCAAACAAATTCATCTAAGCTATGGTGGTAGAAAATTATGCTATAGCATATGCCTCCTAATGTGTGAGGTCAGAATGAGAGATGATGGATGAAACACATTACAATATTGTGGAAGAATCTCTTGAGTGGGTATAGGTGGAGTTCACCAAACTTTGGGTTAGGAAAGTACCTACAACAAAACCAAGGCATCAAATGACTCTCTTCCCAAGCTAGGCATACCCATGCTCAAGTGTGGAAAATCATGTCCACCAAATCAAGTGCACTATGGATTTATGAAGTATATATAAAAATTAAATATCATGGCCATGAAAATATACATGGTATATCCATGTAATAAACATATCATAGGTATGAACAAATACATAATGGATCTGTGTCTCTGGATATATCAGGAGGATGACTGGAATACTGAGATGAAAATACTGACCCTCCAAAAGTTCGAATGTCATATGGGTGAGTGGTACTATCTTGTGTAATTGAGGAAACAACATAATGAGAAGATGCTACTAAGGCCCAAGGTGTTTAATCCAAACCCACCAAAGGAAATAATCTATACCATGTAAATAAATGAGTTGATGTCAAACACATGATAAAATGTTTGATTATCTATCATTGATGTATATAATTAACAATTGTGAGACCACCCATTTATATTGATAATGGGAGTCAAGGTACCTAGTACATTCTAGCAAGTGAGAATATATGAGTTTTCATCGAGAAATTATTGAATCTATCAATCATGGGACATTTATGTATTCCGAGTATCAATATTGAAAAATCTTACCACTGATCACTCCAAGCCCCAAGGTACTATAAAGTCTCTATATCCTTCTTTGGGAGAAAATAAGTCAAATCTATGAGAAGAGATCCATTAAGAGGAAGGAATTAAGGCACCCCCCATCATCCAACATGAGTGTACACAAGGAGAATGCTTTAATGGTATCATATGAAATCTAGTAGAACACACCACCAAGTACATTTCTCACATACACCATATGGAACAACAAACAAAGCAGACCCTCCAATAAACAACTAATAATGAAAGTCATTGACAGAGGTGAGGACTTCCACCAATGATGAAAATGAAAACCAAGGTATAACATGAGTCCTAATATGTGAATAGATATCTTTACATTGAACACATGTTAAGCCACTCTGTCCACAAGCAATGAAGAAATGCCACCTGTTTAGCACAAGCTAACCTACCAATGATGAAAATAGGCTTGGGTTGTTATTGACTCTAGCTAAAGGAAAAATATATTGATGGTACTAAGAGAAAAATGGTAATTGGGAAGGTTGACATGGATGGTCAAGTAATCTAGGTAATGGCCAAAATAGGCTAAAAATTATCTTGAACATAAGCATGACACAATGGTGACTTGGGAAACATTTGACACAAAGTGGAACAATGATATAACTCTATGAAATAGGAGACATCAATATACTCTCCATAATGATTGTAAGAGTAACAAGTATGAGGAGTAATGAACTCAAAAATCAATGTTCATTCTCCTAAGGCCATAATAAAACCCAAATTGTTGAGTAGGAAAATCAAAACTCGGTGCTTTGTTCAAGGGCCACCTGACTCAATACAACTACCAACAAAACAAAGATCTTTATTGTTTCACCATTTTCCTTTTTTTTAATCATTTTTTTTTATGTCTTTTCAATGTTATTAAATAATAGAAAAGAATAAAACAATGTTGAAACACAGTGGAGGAAACGAGTGTCATGGGGAAATCAAACGATTTCCAAGTGCATGGAGAATACCTATGCAAAATGAAGAAATGGCATGCAAGATATCAAAACTCATCTTGTTGTTTCCTCCAAGGATAGGGTTCTAAGGTGTGGAGGAAACAAATGAAAATCAAATAAAGTGAAGAGACTGTATAAGAAATAAGTAACAATTGGAAAAATATAGCATGCATTAGGCTCAAAATTGTAGCAAGTGATATGCAATGCTACAATACAACTTGAAATGTAAAGATGGGATCTCCACAGGAAGTGGCGAAGAAATAGGTTGAGAAGAAATCATGCAACTTCAACACAAATTCATGGTGGGGATAAGGCGGTTCTCGAGCCTATGAAAAACTTCAACATGGGTGCTAAAATGGAAATAAGGACTCTAAATAGGCCATCCATGATCGATAGGCTCTACCACATAAATTACAATTTTTTTTGAATGGTAATAAAGGATCTGTGTCACAAATCAATGGGGTCGATCCTAAGGCTAAAATGGAATAGAAAATTGATAATACACAATGCAAGGTGGAAAACCTAACTTGTATGTAAGTATTGAGGCCATTACCTATTAGACTGGATTATTATGGACCAATATGGTGAAAAAAACCATTTAAGTGACCTTAGGACTTTTCAATATACGAAAATGCAAGTACAATTGAAACAAGAATGTTAGGTATCAAATATGAAAAAATAGCTCATAGGAATGATTAATAAGAATTTTGAACTATACAAGAGAGGGTAAAACATTGATACATAGGTGAAAAATGTTTTTTTACTAAGTCTTTTTGACATTTTAGAAAAATGCTTGATTGTTGCACAATAAACCCATTAAATCTAGGTGGATATTACAAGTGTTTCCACTGTTGGAACTTGATTTCGTTAGATCCAGGTAACTCATCATCCCTTCCTCTTTCATTTCATCCATTTTTGTAATATTCGCTTAAATTTTTCATTGATGGGGACCCCTTTTATTTAAGGTAAGGTGAAATCACACATTTCCTTCATACGGGATGCAAGTATATGGCCATAATCACACTCTTATTGAGTGAAAGGAACAATTACTTTCACCTCTTCTAAAAAAATAAAGCGAGCATCCCTAAAAACTTCCCAAAACATTCTTCCAAACTTTATGTTGACAATTGTAAATGGCTATAATGTGATGAGAGAGAGAGAATGATGAAATTCATGACCATGTCATGGTATATCTATAGGTCATGAATGACCTCCATGATTGCAGGTTTCTAAATTTATTTACCATTCTCAATATATAAGAACAAAACCAATTTCTACAAATGTTGATAGGATACTAGGAACTAGAGAAAGAAACATTCGTCATAGATGATGAAATTCTTATTCTAGAGGTGGAAGACATATATTTTTCATCACAAGATTATCTTGACATAGGGAGCTAGTAAACTTAAAGGGAGGTTGATGTGGCATAGCTGCATTGAAAATCCAAGAATGTATAAACACATAATACTCCACGGGAACTCAAAAATTGAGCTCTCAAGTTCATATAAACAACATTGAATACCTAATCCTAAAGATACTCTTCCTGATGATATCTAGAGTGTTTAGTTCTGTAGCACGCCACCTAAGCCTCACACACACATATGTACTATGGGGTAGAGTTCCTATGCTCTACTATATTTGACTAATGCACAAGGATCTAAACCAATTTGAAGGCCCATTCAAAAGACTATAAAATAACTTCAGCTATGGAAGAATATAATACATCTTTTTCTTTGAGTGAGTTCCATAAATGCATCCACACATTGTAATATTTCCACCTAGTTTGCTTCGATGGGAAGATTTGATGCACATAATTGGAGGGGAATGTGTGAAAAATGTATTCAATGATGACTTATTTGAATGGTGGTCCAACTAGATAATAGCCATTAATGACTAGCGATATGCCAACTTAGATTTCCAGAGATACCATGAGCTAGTAGTGCCTCTAGATGCTACTTGGGGCAACATTGGTAAGTGAAACCTTTTTAATTTTCAAGTTATTTTATTTTTTATAAATTTTAGATGATATAAAATATGAAATAGGTAATTATATATCTTTGGTTTGAACTATGACTAACAAAATACTATATTGACACATATGTTGGACCAATGTGACTAGAGGGTTATTGATGCATTGGTGTAAGGGTTGAGGCAAGGGCCAACCTAAGGGACATAACATAAGGGTATTATAGAAAGTGCAAAGGAACTTAGAGGGGATGACCCAATGGGTTGCAATGGCATCAATAGAGAACCTTCCTGAGAATGTCCAACGTCAAGTGGTTGGAGTATGACGAGCTTGGGTGTGAATTTTTTGATGGGTGAAATACACCATTGTTTTCTACCATGAGACCCATGTTGACCTAAGGAATAGATGTGTTTGATATATTTTTTACTACCATTCATATATGTATTTTTATTTTGTGACACATCATCGTCATCTTTTCTTCATCGACGATTGATAATTTTCCTTGGGTGACCCAAACACCTCGTTGAATTGGCTAGCTCGGTCATTGTCCATTAGGGATAATCGATTCCTCTTGCTGAGAAAACAGTTTTCTAAAATGGTCGACCTGAGCATCGAATGTCGGTGACTTCTCTTGCTAAACCAACCACTTCATCCATTCAATCGATCTGATCATCGACCTTCATTAACCCTCTCTCCAGAATCTTGTTAAATGCCTCTATTGTTCCATTGGCTTCCGGATGGTAGGGGATAATTTTATGGTGTTGGATCAAGAACTTCGTCCTAAGCTTTGCTATTGTACTATTGATAAAATGAGCTCCCTGATCACTCGTCAGACTCCTAAGACATCCAAACCGAGTGATAATATTCTAAAAAATGAACCTAGCAACAGTATCAGTCCAACGATCCTGAATAGATGTTGCCTCATCCCAACGTGTAAGGCAGTCAGTTGCGGTAATAATCTACCTAGCCTTTGAATGCTTAGTTGTGGGGTTGATCGGCCCAATGAAGTCAACCACCCACTTATCAAATGCTTGTAAATCTTGAACTGGTTGAAGTGGTAATTCATCCCGTCGTGATGGTTTACCCACTCTTTGACAAACATCGCAGGATATAGCATATGCCTTTGCATCTTTGAAGAGCATGACCCACCGTAGTCTAGCTTGGAGGACCTTCTACGCAATGGCCTTCCCTCCAGGATGGCCTCCCACAACTGAACTGTGGCACTCCCAAAGGATGTCTTGTCTCTCAAGATCTAAGACACATCTCCTAAGGGTATTGTCTAGGCCCAAATTATATTCCGATACTGATATTCCTCTATTCTAACCACCATATGACATTTTTGAGTTGTGGAGTACGTTTCTGGGTAGGCCCTTATACTTAAGAATATTTCTATGTCTTCCAGGTACTCGCGTTATTGCCTCAACCCGGAACATATCTGCATCTGGGATCTGATCATTGACTGATCCGCCACTTTCCCCTGACTCTAATCTAGACAGGTGATCAGGTCCTACGTTACATCTTCTTGGCTTAATGATCACTTCAAAAGAAAATTCCTGAAACAATAACAACCATTGACAAATTCTTCCTTCCAACACAAGTTTTTTAACTAGATATTTTAATGCAGAATGATCAGTAAAGAACTTAAAATGAGAACCTAGCAAGTAATGTATAAACTTCTGCAAGGCGTAAATCATAGCTAAACCCTCCCTTTCTATCATTGTATAGTTGTGCTCATCTTGCGACAACTTCCTGCTAGAAAAATAGATAGGATGATCCATGGATCCATCTCCTGGTTGCGCTAAGATGGCTCCCAAGGAAATCCCTAATGCGTCTACATGCACGTGAAATTCATTTTCCCAATTTGGAAATATCATAAATGGGGTTGCATTGCGATTTTCCTTCAGGATATCGAATGCCTTATCACACTCTGGGGTCCATTGGAACACTTCGGCCTTATTTAGTATATTTTCCAGAGGTGCAATGATATTTTCATATCTTTAGATAAACATGCGATAGTACCCTATGTTCCCCAGTGTGGAGTGCAACTTCTTAGCACTCGTAGGTGGTGTCATGTTCACAATAACCAAAACTTTGGTTGGGTCTACCAGTACTCCCTCTCGGCATACTATGTGGCCTAACAAATTTCCATGTGGCACAAAGAAGATACACTTTCTGAAGTTCAACGATATCTGTAATTCTCTACATCTATCAAACATCAGGTGTAGTAGTGCTACATGTTCCTTGAGCAGACTATATATCGTCCAATCATCCATACAAACTTATATAAACTTGTGGATAAATTCTCAGAAATATGCTATTACAATCCTAGAAAAAACTGCAGGGGCGTTCTTTAGGCCGGATGGCATCACATTGTACGTAAATGACCCCCATTTGGTTATGAATGTGGTCTTCTTTTTGTATTCTTCATCAATCCTTACTTGGTGATACCCCAAAAATCCATCTGCAAATGAGTAATATTCTTTCCCCACAACTTGTTCTAGCATCTCATCAGTAAAAGGTGTTGGGAAAGGGTCATGCACACAGGCAGAGTTAAGGCTTCTGTAATCCACACAGACCCTAATGTCCTCTGTGCCTTTCTTTCTTTCGATGAATATTGGGCTGACCCATTCTGCTTCTTCCACTACAAAAATAAGTCCATCTTCAAACATTTTGTTTATCTCCCTCTTAACCTTCTGTTTCACTCCGGGGTTAAGGAGATATGGTCTATGTCTCACAGGATTTGATCATGGTTTTAGTTCAATATTCATTTCTCCCATAACTCCTTTAATCCCTTTTAGCTCTGAAAATGTCTTTGGGAAAAATTCTTCATACTCTCACAACAAGATATGTATTTCTTGGCTAGTTTCTTCATCCCAGTAATCTCCCACCATAGCTATCTTAGGTTGATCTATGGTTCATATATTGACTTTGTGCAACTTCAACGGGAGATTATAAGAACTATCAGTCTAACTGGGTATGATGCTTTGGATTTCTCTTCTCCCTTCTATCTCCTTAATGGATAAGTTCCTCAATTATTCTAACTCATCCGGGATTTCCAAATATTTCTCAATATTATAACATTCTATAGGTATCTTGTCCAAGTTTAAGTGAAGACTAGACTGAATTTCTTGGCTATGCTTGGCACATACCACTAGGTCTGATTTTTGTTTACTAGTGTCTGTAAAAAGGAATTATTTAATTATTTACATGACTACTTTAAGCTCAGGGTACTTACCTGTAAACTAGAATTCCTTGCAAAAGTGATCTTCCAATGTCTTCCAGTCATTAGTTTGTCTTATGGTTTCTTCATGCATGAACCAAGATTTCAGAATTGGACCTATCGAATGGGGAAATAATTGAACCCAGAAGAGAGATGGTATTTCCGCAACTTGCCACTGTATCATGCATTTTTCAATATGTGCTTTAGGATCATACTGTTCATTGAATATTTGCGCAACTTGGAAATACGTCTGCATCTCTAATTCCAATTGCTTCTTATCTTGAAATCTATACTAGATAGATTTCTTCATATCATCCCATTCTTAAGAAAGGCTTTGTGATTATTCCACCATATGGAAGGGGTACCCTAGAAGGATAAATCCAACACTGAGATCCTTTGATCCTCCGCTACCTTTTCTTCCATGCTAACCAAAAAGATGTCAAGTCCTAAGGTACCATCATATATTGGGTGTTCTCTAACCTCGGTTCCAACCCATCTAGTTTCCCTGACAGTTGCACATCTTCTTGAAAATATTTCATATTAGCCTTGCTACCAATTGTCAAATGCCAGTTCTGAATCTTCGTCCGCTAATTGTATGCTCCTCCAACTTACTAATCCGTCAGCAGTAGGATTTATGTAATATTCTCTCGTTCCTGCTGTTGCAGTGTAAAACTGATCCAAGTATTCTCCCTCCATATTATTTTCCATTGGCTCCGTGTATCGAGGATCCAAGGGTTGAACTACTTTTATTCCATCTTCCTCAAACGTCATAGTGTCTTTCTTTAGGTCAATCACCGCACAGTTTTCATAATCCCAAACAATACCAAGTAGTGTAGGATAAGGTTCCTTATCCCCCATGATTTTGATCACCTAAAACTCAGCTATAGTCTTTACTCCCCCAACATATATTTCCACATGCTCCAATCTTCCTATTGGGAAAATACAATACTAATTGGCCATTCTTCGCTGGATTGGGGAATATGTCAACTGAGGTTTTCCTAAGGCTTCCCAAGTCTTTTCAAGAAGTATGTTAACATCATATCCTAGATCTAACATAACATCCTTAATCTCAAACTCATCTAGTTGGGATACTAATCTAAACTCTTTTCCAGTTCTTACTTTCCTTCTTTCTACTCTCTGAGTATTCTTCTCAAGAAGATTAGTCCTGATTCTTGTTTCTGGAGATTCTTCATTCCCTAGAACTAGGTATAGTGCATTACAAAATTTTTGTGTTATGGTTTGTTGTTGTTTATTGCTTCATTTCAGTTTCGCATATGTGTATATGGTTGTCATAACTTCTTCATAATTATTCCTCTTTCTTTAAGATTCCTAATCCATTAATGAACACATGCATAATAACTCAACCATATTCATGTAAAAGATCATTTCGGATCAAGTGGTATCATTGCTAGTTGACATTTGGAATTTGAGTGTTGCATGTTAACCAGGGAAGAGCTCATCTCAAGGGAGAAAATGAAATCTACAGGAGGACTTTCTCAAGATGAGAAGGAGTTCATAAAATTGGATTTTTCCATGGCCGATATGGTGAAAGTGTTGTGACACAGACCTATCGACCGTCAGGCCGTGATCCGCTCACAAGATCGTTCTTAAACCCCTTCTAGATGGATCAGCTCTTTCAGATTCCCTGCTGGAATATCCTTTCAAATCGATCCACAGGTCCTTTTCGTAGCTCGCAATCTCGCGAGTTTGCGAGTCGTGACTCCGACTCTTCCTCCTCCAATTCTATGATACCCAAAATCGCGAAATGGGTACAACTCTTCTTTCATCAGCAACCTCCTCGTGCGACCGCCAGCTAGGCTAAGCACTAGAACCTTTCGCTATTCATCGCCTCGTGGGTTCGAGTGTCCAACCTTGGCACCTTCCCTCTACGAAATCCTGAGAAGCGATGTTGACTTTTCTCCTCGCATTCTCGCTACTCGCGACTTCACGAGTTTCAATGTCAAAATATTACACTCTTATCTCGCAAATCTCTGAGACACGAGAAGTCAATGGATCATTGACTTCGTTCTCTAGGTGACGCGTGTCCACCTATCAATCTTGCAAGCCCCACCTTGAGGTTCTGCCATGTGTCTACATGCGTGCCTCGGCTCTCGGCACTTTGCAACCTTTGCAATCGAAAGTAACTTCTCTCAAATTCCAAACTGCTGAACACGCAAAATGCGATGGGGTTCTTGATCCAAGGGTCCTCCTGCGACCTAGATCATATGGCTATCCTCGCTCCTCGCGATTTCTCCAGTCGCGAGTTTGAGTACGCAATCTTTGGGCTCTCACCTTGCGAACCCCAAGTTCACGAGATCCCTAGATCTCTGCCACTTGTCCTCTTCGAATGGACGGTCCCGATCTTCTTGTGACTTCACTACTCGCGAAGTCAAGAGGCTTCCTCCTCTGACCTCCAATGCCCGAGTTCCCGATAGAGAGGATCTCATGACACATGTCCTTCTTCCAGCGAACGCTCAGATTCCTTCACTATTTCGGGACTTCACCTTTCACGATTCTGCGAATCTCGCAATAAGAATTTCGGTTTTCTAACTCATGAAACCCTGAAATGGTCAACAAATGTCTGACCTCCCTGTCAATGAGTTTGCCACCTGTCCACTCTCAGATGGACGGTGTTGATTCTCTTAGTAGCTTCACCACTCGTGAAGATGAAGGACTCCTCTTTTTGACCTCCGAAGTATGAATCCCCGATATGGGTGATCTTGCGACACGTGTCCTCCTTCCAACGGACTACTTAGTTTCTTTCTCGGTTTCGTGACTTTACACCTCGCGACCTCATGAATATTGATGCAAAGGTTTCGACTCTTCAACCCACTAAACCCCGAGATGCGAATACGTGAGTGATCTGATGGCCCCTGTTGGCTGAGATCCTACGGATCTATTCTCCCCTGCGCTTAAACAAAAAAACACACTCACCGCAAACCTCCTTGCTCCTCTGCAAGATCTAACAATTCTCAGGACTTCACGAATTCCCCTCGGAGAATTGTGACCATCCAAAGCTTCCTTGACAACTCCTGCGAAACAAACACAGTATCCCCTTTCGAAACTTCTCCTCCTGCAAAACAACTTCTCTACGCCTCCTTTCAACACTTTAAGGAACTAATTCTCTTGATCTTGATTGAAAAATCCTCAAGTCCTTTGGGGATAATTCCTATGTGCACTCCTTGCGAAAATCCTTCAATACTTCCAAGTATTGAATTCTTAGACTCTGTGCACTCCCTACGGCAGCAGTCCTTCAACAATTTCGCTCAAGTTGCAAACACTGAGGCTTCACTCGGCCTGCGCACTCCTTGCACGGCTCGTGTGCTTAACTTGCACTTTTGCGATAATGAGAACAATGTTCTCTCTCTTGAGCTTGCAGAGACGAACTCTGACTTCTGTCAACGCACACCTTGCGAACAATTTTGCTGCACTCCTTGCAGAAAAACTCTTGCTCAGATAGAGAAAAAATTGAAACTCATTCCTTACTCTCCCTCTCTTCAGATTTTAGACATTCAATATGAAATCATACATTCACGCATCAAAGAAAATGCATAACAGAGAGTAAACAAACATATATCAATCAACATGTTCAACACAAAAAGCAATTTGACACCATGAGTCTGAATTAAAGGTCTTTGTATTAATCCAGAACTTCTGTACATGGGTTCTTCTACACAACTCTCTGCTTCTTCTTATCTATGCTCTATTCGATTGATAATACTGCTAATGTTGCTAATGTTACAATGATACAAGTGAGGGTGTCTATATCCGTTTTCCCTCCGGCTCCTAAAACTGTCTAATCTAAGAATTCAAAGCTACCTACTTACACTTATTAGCATAAATGTCTCTTAGTCCTTCAGACGAGAGAGGGATGCTCAAGGTCTAATTACAATCAAGAAGTACACCCTTTCTTAATTGTTTCATTTGCGTTTGGTGTATCCAACTTCAAAACATTTCAAACAATTTATCATGTGCCAAAATGCATTGGTGCTTGCCCCACGCTCGCTTGTTGTTGGCGATGCTCCTGCATCATACTCCGTCGCTTGAAAATTTTCATGGGATCCTATCCATGAGCTCTCAAACAGTTTGTCCATGCTTTTGGATCTCTTCCTCATTTCCCAGCTGCAATCTTCAACTGGATGTCCCTTCCACTTGACCAAGTATTCAAAGTATTCATTTCTCCTAGTCCTCTTGCGAACTCTTTTGTCCAGTATGCTTTCCATCTGTGGCTTCTCTGCAACTGACATCTAGTTAGTACAATGAACCTCTGGTTGTTCATTACTTGTTCCTTCTTCCTCAGCTTTGTAAGGGTACAAATCTAAGATGTTGAATATCGGAGAAATTTCGATCCCATCAGGTAATTCAATCTCATAATCATTTGCCCCAAATTTCTTCAAGACCTTACATGGTCTGATTTTCTTCATCTTCAGTTTGTTATATGTCCCCTTCGAGAATATTTCCTTTCTCCGATGTGCTAGAATCAAATCACCAACCTCAAATTGAAGTTGTCTTCTGTGTTGATCTGCTCTATGCTTATACTCTTGGCTTGAGTTTTGCAACCGCTCCTTCACCTGGCTGTGAAGTTCCTTCATTGCTTCTGCGAAATCCTATGCACTAGAACTCCTAGTTCCTAAACTCCTCTTGGCTACATCCCATAAAAAATCTAGAATGGAATTTTCCCTATGCTTCTATTGATTGAATCATTATAAGCAAATTCTGCCTATGGCAGAATATTGTCCCATTGACTGTGGTGTTCCATCACCAAGCTCCTCAACAAGTCTCCCAAACTTTTGTTCACAACTTCTGTCTGTCCATCCATCTAAGGATGATAACTTGAATTGAACGACAAGTTGGTTCCTAGATTTTTCCATAAGTTTCTCCAGAAGTGTCCCACGAACTTGGTGTCTCGATCCAAAACTATGCTCCTTGGTAAGCCGTGAAGTTGAATGACTTCTTTGAAAAAAAGATTCGCAATGTGAGTTGCGTCACTGGTTTTCTGACACGATATGAAGTGTGCCATATTAGAAAATCTATCCACCACCACAAATATTGAATCAAACCCTCTTTTTGTTCTCGACATCTCCAATATGAAGTCCATGCTGAATGCATCCCATGACCTCTCAGGTATGGGTAACGGTTGATAAAAGACTGCATTCTGCCTCTTTCCTTTTGAATGCTGACAAATTATGCATCTGTCCACAAATCTTTTGATGTCTGCTCTCATTCCTGGCCAAAAATATGACTCGTTTAACTTTGAGAATGTCTTTTCATGACCGAAATGTCCAACCAATCCTCCACTATGTTTCTCCTTCAATAGATTCTCCCTCATGGAGCATTTTGGAATACAAAGTTGATTACCCTTAAACAGTAATCCTTCCTGGATCATGTATTATGTCCATTGACTTCCGTCCCTGAGAATTGGATTCTCAGCTACTTCATACACCTCCTTAAAATCTGGATCATCTCTGTACATGTCCCTAAGATCATCAAAACCCAGTGTTTTGACATTGAACTCCTGCAACAACAAACATTTCCTTCTTAAAGCATCAACAACTTTGTTAGCAGTTCCAGAAATATGCTTAATTACAAAAGTAAAGTTCTGCATGTATTCAACCCATTTAACATGTCTTTGATTCAACTTCTCCTTTTGATTCACAAATTGCAAAGCATGATTATCACTGTATAAGACAAACTCCTTAGGAATCAAACAATGTCTCCATTTCTTCAATGCCTAAATAATAGAATAGAACTCCTTGTCATATGTGGAGTATTTCACTTTCGCTTCATTCAACTTCTTGTTGAATTATGCTATCATCCTATCTTCTTGGCTCAAGACTACCCCTATTGCAAATCCACTTGCATCACATTTTACTTGAAATGTCTTTTTGAAATCCGGCAACACCAAAATTGGTTGTTCCATTATTTTCTTCTTCAACAAATTAAAACTTTTCTCAGCCTCTTCTGTCCAGTGAAAAGACTTGTGTCTCTTCTTCACTATGTCCATCATCGGTGCACTAATTCCACTGAAATTCCTGATGAACTTTATGTAGAAACTAGCCAATCCATGAAAAATTCTCACCTCAAATATACTCTTCGGTGATGGCCAATTATTAATTACCTCCACCTTATCTGGATCCATCATCAACTTATCTGCAGAAATCAAAAAACCCAAATAAATGAGCTCTGTCTTCATGAATGAAGATTTCTTCATGTTTATCAGCAACTTCTCTTGTTGTAATCTCTTCATCACTGTAGCCAAATGTTTCAGATGCTCTGCCTCTATTTTACTGAAAAATCAGTATGTCATCAAGATACACAATGAAATTTTTTCCGATGAACTCCTTTAGGACTTCGTTCATCAACCTCATGAAAGTACTTGGCGCATTTTTTAATCCAAACGACATAACAATCCATTCATACAACCCCTCGTTAGTCTTGAAGGTTGTCTTCCATTCATCACCTTCTCTCATACAAATCTGGTGATAACCGCTTTTCAAATCAATCTTTGAAAAAAAATTGGCTCCACTCAAGCCATCCATCAAATCATCCATTCTTGGCAATGGAAATCTGTACCTGATGGTTATCTTTTTGATTTCTCTCGAGTCAGTACACATCCTCCAGCCTCCGTATTTCTTCGGACTGAGCATTGTTGGAACAACACATGGACTCAAGATTTCTCTAATCAACCCTTTGTCTGTCACATCCTGGACCTGTCTTTTGACTTCTTCATTCTCCTGCAGTGTCAATCTGTACGTTTCCTTGTTTGGTAAACTAGCTCCAGGTATGAGATCAATATGATGAATCACACTTCTGATCGGTGGCAACGAACGAGGTAATTCTACCACTACTATGTCAACAAACTCTTCCAACAGTTTCTGAACCTCTTCCGGTAAATCATCTACCCTTGTACTAGTTAAAACAATTTTAGGCTTCCTGACCACAATGAATTGTGGTTCCTCCTTCTTCTTAACCTCTGTAAGAAGTTCCTTCCCACTCATGAGAAGTACAGTGTTTCTTACTTCAGGTTTCACCTCTTTATCTTTAATCGACAACAACATGTGAGTTCTCCGATTCTTCTCTAGGGTGTATGTGTTCTTCCTCCCATCATGAATCACATTTCTGTCATATTTCCACGGTCTTCCCAACAATAGATGACAAACATCCATGGAATAACATCACAGAGTATTTCATCTTTATACCCTCCTATTTTAAACTCAACTAAACATTATTTAGTGACATTTACCTGATGTCCTTTTTGTATCCACAAAATTCTGTATGGACTTGGATGTTCAATAGTATCCAACTCCATCTTTTATACCATCTCTGTAGAAACAAGATTGTTTATGCTACCACTGTCCACAATGAATTTGCATACCCTATCTTTGGTCTTGCAAGCGGTCTGAAAAAGTCTGTTCCTTTGGATCAAACTCTCCACCTTCTTCTCTGGTGTTAAGAGAACTTTTCGCATCATCAATGATCTTCTGCCTTCAACATCTTCTGCCTCAAAATTCCACCTCTGTGCTTTGGAAATGTGAGTTTCACCACCTTCTTTCTTCTTATCTGGACATTCATAAGACTTGTGTCCATTCTTTCCACATGTGAAGCATTTCACCACTCCACCTCTTCCTCTTCCTCTAACTCTGGTACGAGGAAAAATGTTTCCATCAGCATACTGACCTTTCTATTCGGTATACTGCCCTCTCTGTGAGATTCCACCTCTCTCAATTTGAGTCTGAGGTTTCTTCCACTCTTCCTTGGGTTTCTGATTTATGTCCTGGGCAACTGATTTGCCTCTAGCTTGACTTCTCCCTCGGCCTCTTTGACCTTTCTTTCACCTCAGCTTCTCTTCAGCCTTTAGAGACATCTGATAAGCATCTTCCATCGTTTAGATGGTCATCATGCTCAGCTCATCCTGAATTTTGTATCTTAGACCATTCATGTACCTGGCAACTCTTTCATCACCACTTTCGCGATGACCTGCCCTGATGTTCAACCTGTAGAATTCTTCAGTATACTGCTTCACTGTCATAAGTTTCTGTCTCAAATTTTGCATTCTCCGAAATAGAGTAATCTGGTAATCCCTGGGAATACATTTCTCCTTCATCTTTGCGATCATCCTATGCCAACTCTTGATCTTTTGCTTGCCTTTACAGCGTCTATCATCTTGTAGCTCATCCCACCACAATGTTGCATGTCCTTTCAATCTTGTGACAACATGTTTGACCTTCTTGTCTTCCTCGACATCTTCATAGTCAAAATATGTGTCCATAGATATAATCCAGTCTATAAGCTCTTCAACATCCAGGTTTCCTTCATATACTGGAATATCCATTTTTTCCTTAGCACCCATTCTTGCAACAAACCTAATCAGGCATTCATTTGTTGCATCTTCTGTTGTGACTTCTTCTCCTTCATCTCCAGCTTCATTTTCACTTTCAGAATCACTGACATCCCTAACACCAG
>SNQJ01S0093356.1:21301-32268 GCA_010110895.2 Picea sitchensis
TCCTTCTTCCAGCAAATGCTCAGATTCCTTCGCTATTTCGAGAATTTTCCTTTCATGATTCTGTGAATCTCGCTACAAGACTTTCGGTTTTTCTAACTCACAAAACCCCGAAATGGTCAACAAAGGTATGACCTCTGTGTTGGCGAGTTTTCCACCTTTCCACTCTCAGATGGATGGTCCTGATTCTCTTTGCAACTTTGCCACTCACGAAGTTGAAGGACTCCTCTTTCTGACCTCTGATGTATGAATCCTCGATACGGGTGATATCGTGACACATGTCCTCCTTCCAATGGACAGCTCAGTTTCTTTCTCAATTTCGCGACTTCGCACCTCACGACCTCACAAATCTTGATGCAAAGGTTTCGACTCTTCAACCCACGAAACCCTGAGATGCGAATATGTGAGTGATCTGACGGCCCCTGTTGGCTCAGATCCTACGGTTCTATTCTCCCCTGAGCTTAAACAAAAAAACACACTCACCGAAAACCTCCTTGCTCCTCTATAAGATCTGACAGTTCTCGGGACTTCGCGAATTCCCCTTGGAGAATTTTGACCGTCCTAAGCTTCCTTGACAACTCCTGCAAAACGAAAACAGTATCCCCTTTCGGAACTTGTCCTCCTACAAAACAACTTCGCTACACCTCCTTTCAACACTTTAAGGCACCAATTCTCTTGAGCTTGATTGAAAAATCCTCAAGTCCTTTGGGGATAATTCCTGTGCGCACTCCTTGCGTAAATCCTTCAATACTTCCAAGTATTGAATTCTTAGACTTTGCGCACTCCCTGCGACAACAGTCCTTCAACAATTTCGCTCAAGTTGCAAACACTAAGGCTTCACTCGGCCTGTGCACTACTTGCACGGCTCCTGTGCACTACTTGCACTTCTGCGAGAATGAGAACAGTGTTCTCCCTCATGAGCTTGCAGAGACAAACTCTGACTTCTGTCAACGCACACCTTGTGGACAATTTTGTTGCACTCCTTGCATGAAAACTCTTGCTCGGACAGAGAAACAATTGAAACTCATTCCTTACTCTCCCTCTCTTCAGATTTCAGACATTCAATATGAAATCATACATTCACGCATCAAAGAAAATGCATAACAGAGAGTAAACAAACAAATAATAATCAGCATGTTCAACACAGGAAGCAATTTGACACCATGAGTCTGAATTAAAGGTCTTTGTATTTATCCAGAACTTATGTACATGGGTTCTTCTACCCGGCTGGCTCTCCGCTTCTTCTTCTCTATGCTCTCTTCGATTGATAATACTGCTAATGTTGCTAATGTTACAATAATACAAGTGAGGGTGTCTATATCCATTTTCCCTCCGGATCCCAAAACTATCTAATCTAAGAATTCAAAGCTACCTACTTACATTTATTAGCATAAATGCCTCTTAGTCCTTCAGATGAGAGTGGGATGCTCAAGGTATGATTACAATCAAGAAGTACACCCTTTCTTAATTGTTTCATTTACGTTTGGCGTATCCAACTTCCAAACATTTCAAACAATTTATCATGTGCCAAAATGCGTTGGCGCTTGCCCCATGCTCGCTTGTTGTTGGCAATGCTCCTACATCATGTTGTATGAAGACTACTTGGAACGAAAGAGGACAATTCAAGTGAAATATTCAAAGAACAAAAAAGACAAAGAAGTATTGAAGGAAGTTCCTTCTACATTTGTTTCATAAAACACATATGAGGTATGCAGTGAAGGTCCCTCATCATTTTTGCATAATTTCCATCAAGATGGTTTTGGAGAATTTGAAAAACATACAAAAGGTGTAGGTTTGAAATTGCTAACCAAGATGGGTTATGAAGGAAAGGGTTTTGGGATTGAGCGACAAGGCATCATTAATCCCATTGAGGTTGTGGAAAGGCCACAATATTTGGGATTGGGATATGGCGAAGTGGATCTTGGAGCATCCTCCAAGATGGGTTCCAAAACTTCATAATCAAGTAATGCTTCAAATTGCCAACTTAAGACATTGCAGGAACACTTCACAAAATGTAATGGTGCATCACTTCAGGATTGTGGTAGTGAATGAAAGTTATCTCCAAGGTCAAGTGAAGATCAACATGGAAGGTATAATGGTCATGTTTTTATCAATTCTCCTTTTGATTATAATAAGCATAATCAAGTAATCTGGAACTTGTGGAATAATTATCCATGTACTTATTGTCATTCACCCAAGCATTGTGTTGCCAAGTGTTGGAAGAGACAAAATTTGTACAGAAAACCTATGTCGACCAGGAAGGAAACACAACATAAAGAATAAACTCCACAATGAAAGAAAGAGAAGGGTAAACATGTTTGGATGCCAAAAACTCGCTGCACTTATTGCAACAGGAGTGGACGTCAAAAGGCTAGTTGTTGGAAGCCTAATCTGGAGCTTCGTCCAAGGAAGGTCAAAAGGATTTACCATGTACTCAAAAAGGAAGAAAGATTACCAATGAAGCAAGAGGAACACCATGAAGGAAATAAACCAACCACTTGGCTTTTCCAAAAGTGGATGTCCCAACTTCATTGTATTTTCCTTCCATTAATGTAATCACACATGCTGAAATGATGACCTTTTATAACATCATTTTTGTACAACATCATGTTTTGTTTTTCATCCGTATGAGTATGTAATTAGTCAAATTCCATTCTTGTAACCTTTTGGGGACCAAAAGGTCCTTTAGTGGGGAGGTGTGATCCAGATTCAGATTCAGGAGCTTGATGGGGCTCAGAAAGGCCTAAAAAACAATGTTCTCAGAATGGCTTCAAAACATATGTGTCTGTAGTCCTCATTGATACGAACCTAACGCAACTTGAATGGGCTCAAAAAAATGCCGTATGCTCCTTATATCACGTTCAGTTCATTTTCCCATACAAGTAAAAAGTCAAACATGTCAACATGCAAAAAGTCAATGTTGACATCATCATGATGTCATCATGTTGACGTGGTAGAAGGTTGTACAACTGATGTAGCAGAAGGCTGTACAAATGATGTGGCGGGGTCACATTGGATGAATGACATGGCAATGATGTGGCAGGTGACATCAACATGCATCATGATGAAATCATAATGGCGTCACCATGTTGACGTGGCGTCACCAAGAGGAGACATGTGTCACCCATTTTCATCATTTTTGGGCTGAGTTGGCATGTACAAACTTGAAATGTGTCATCATACGGATGACACGTGGTAGTCCGTATAGTGACATGGCCCTATGATAGAGGGACATGTGGCATACAGATGACAGCTACACAGGTGACATGGCAGACAGATGACATCTAGGTAGGTGTATGGCTTGATGATGTGTCGGATAGGTGGCAGGTGACTAGGTGTAGATATTTGGTGTTGTGGGCCAACCCTGGGATAGCATGTGGCCCAATCAGGTGGTGCCACATGGCACCCTGCGAATGCCCAATGACAACTGGGTAAAAATTTTGATAGGTTGGGAGGTTCGAACCTATGACCTTCTCGGGCACCAACACCTTAACAATTGGGAGCTTACCATTTTTTTCTTGTTACAAAACCGATGCATTTTTTATAAGTGTTAACCATGGTGGAGAATGGGGGGATAGCCCCTATCGACGGGGGCCAACCCCGTCCGACTGCGAGCTAGTATCCAGGGTCGTTGAATCTTTGGGTGCGCGAGTGGAGTGTGAAGCACCAGGCGACATGAACTAGCACGCGAACATGGCTACCCCATATAGGGGGGCTACACTAGAAGGTTTGGGTGCGTGCACGATTAGAAAGTGGCCATATGGGCAAAATGCATAGGACCGAGCGCCTATTTTTTGGGGCCCAATTACCTAGCACCTAGCACGATGACACATGGGGCACGTACATAGGACCAAGGGCACACGAGCAAGGGGTATGCACCCATATTTGGAATAAAGTGGGTTTTTCACTTTATAATAGTGATTTTAATGGATTTTTATGCATATTTGGTGGATTTTATCCATTTTTAAGGGATCTTGGGCCCTTATTGAGGCCAACTCTTGGGAGGAATTTGGGGGATGATAAACAACTTCAAGCCTATATAAACCAGGAATTATTGAGTCAATGGGGGAGATCAATAGTGATTTAGAACATTTTTATGATGCTAGATTATTGAGCAAAAGGTCATTGTTATGCAGGGAAGTTGTTAAGGAGCACACCTTTGCAGGCCATTTCTGGGAGCCTCGTTCATCTGATTTGGATGTCGTCAGTTTTGATGGGTTCATGAGATCTGGTAGAACATGACTATATCATTGTTGTAATCTTTTGGAACTATCATGATGTACTTGTAAAGATTCGAACAGAAATAAGAAAATCCCACTGAGACAAGGCCCAGAGACGTAGGGGATATTGCCGAACTCCGTTATCACATTTCTGTTATGGTTTGCTGATATTTATTGCTTCATCTTAGTTCTGCATATGTGTATATGGATTTCATAACTCCTTCATAATTCTTCCTCTTTCTTTAAGCTTCCTAATTGGTTAATGAACGCATGCATAATAACTCAACCATAGTCATGTAAAAGATCATTTCAGATCAAAGGAGGTACTGGTTGTACCCATATCACCATGCCTCATTCATTGTGGGTGGTTGGTTTAAAAAATGTCAGATCCCTACATTAACTAATTTTTTAAAAAGGCAAAAGAGGGAAATATCTTCAAAATATGACTTCTAGAAAAAAGGGCACTAAGGATTTTAGGAAAGGTAAATTTCTTCACTCTTTCCCACGCATAGTATGATGGTTAGTATCATGTATTCACCTTTCATTCAATTGTTCAACATATTTCATTATGTATATACTTGGAACAGAGCCTAGGGAAACCCACTGAGCACTTCCCCTGATTTTGAGGATGGTACCCGGGGTAAAACATATTTTGTAGAAAGCCGAGACTTTTTCGATAGTTGCTCATTTAAGAGCTCAACATGTCACTTGGAAGAAATGAACCTAGGTGGGGGGGAAAACACCCCTCAACAAAAACCACTCAGACTATTAATATGAAGAGTGTCAAAACACTTCATATAATAGTTTCTTAAGGGAATCAACTATTTATGACTGGCAATGTGTTTGATGAAAAGTTATCCAAATTGGATCATTATATTATTTTTCATCTATCTCAATCCTTTCAAAGTGGAAAAATTGGGGAAATAAGCTTCCAGGGCTATTTTAGTGGTATGGCCTGGTCTGGACAATTGGAGTCTGGAACCTTTAGGGGCCATTTTGAGGCATCAAATGACATTCTTAGGGATTAAAACTTTCCCAGCAAAGTCCAAACCCTGTGACTCTATTTGAAACATTAATACCTTTCAAATGATGAAAAAATCATGTCAATCAGAGATCATATGAAATTTGTTTTCCTCCCACAAGTTGACCTACTTGTTACACGCAAAATTGTCACATCTAAGTGTTGCACCTTTATCCCGCATCCCTGACACTATGAATTTTTTTTTGTCATGTTCCCTAGTCATAAAAGAGAAGGAAATCCTCTTTCTAAAGGTCAAACATATATCTTTGCCCTTGTTATTTGGCTTATATGGAGCATTGAAGGCCCCCTATTATGGTTCAGGGATCATCACTCTCAAGTTGAGACCCCTTTCTAGACCAGCAGGGAGCATCTCTCACACCTCCTTTCTATGTCGTTGGGTGTGTCATCCCCATTAGGGTAGTTTTAACCAATCCCACCTTATTCTATTATTTGACTCCGAGACACCTCTGGTGGTTATGATTGAGGGATGATTCATAGGCTTGAGTATCTCCTTTTTGGGTAATCAATCCTAATTTATAGAGGAAAGATATATACCTTCCCTTGATATTCTAAGTTGGTTGAAAATCCCAAATCCTCTATATAAACAAGGTATCTCAAAGGTGAAAGAGATTATAAGGAAGAAAGATATGAAGCATACAAAAAATTTGTTTCATTTGTCAACAAACAATAAGGGGATGGATAGGAGGAGCATTGGAGGAGGCTTGCAACACATCATGATTGCAAGTTCCATTGTTTTCATATTAATAAACTTGGCCTATTTCCCTATTTTTGTCTCTCTTCAAGTTTATTTATGAATTATTGTGGCCTAGTTATGATAACATTTATCTAACTTGATAGAAATGGTAGAAGAAGAGGATAGTGTTATTTGTTTGCAGGTAGACTACGTTTGGATATAGACTAGATCGAACAACAGAATGGTAATGAGAAACGAGGACAACCGACACAAAAAGCTGCCTCTTTCTCTTCCTCTTACTCTTTTATTTCATCCATAAATATATGAAAATAAATAATGTTAGTGTCCACTTATTTTAGTTGTCTAAGTTGAAGAAAACCCAACTAAGGGGAGTTGAACATGTCTGCAGGGTGAGATTTCTCACAACAATTTTTGGTGACCATATTGGGGAACGATTGTTTCCTTGTTTTTTATCCTCTTGTTTCTTAATTTCTTGATGACTACTTGGTTTCTAAAGTATTATTTTATTTTAACCTCCATTGAATAGCTTACAGATTCCTCATAACACTTTGGTTGAATCTAGGTTGAGTTTGAGCATGTTTTCCCTTCTTTTTCAATAGTGAAACTCCCCTCTATTGGCCTACAGATTGACACTAACACTCTCCTCTAGGATTTTTATGAGCGTCACCATAAATTTGATGCCCTGTATCCTTGGTACCAGGAGTGTTACCCTTTCCTGGGTTGGTTTCTGGTCTTTTTAGTCTATGTTTCTCAATCTAGTTTTCTCCCAGGTTCTTCTATGATTGTGTTGGACTTTGATTGTTTGGTTTTGATTATGAGTATCACTCTTCTTGTGTTGTTTTTTGTGAATTACCTCTAGTCAAATTTTGAAAAGGTTATAAGTTGTTCAAGGTTGATCAAATCCTTCAAACTCAGTTTTGGTTTTCAGTAGTCTTTCTCTTTTCATATTATACATGCGTTTCGCTTATGTACTTTTCTTCTTCAAAAGAATTTCAAGCATTCTACTTGTCAATTTTGGGATCCTTTTCTACCTATTTGGGAGTAGTTTGTTGACAATTGATTATTTCATTTCACTTCTATTTTTAAATCCAAAAATTTTAAGAGTCAATTGTGATATCAATTGGTCTCGAATCCTTTAGTTTTAAGACATTTTAAGAGTGATTTCTTTCTTTACGAGTGCATATTTGTTTGAGTATTCTTTTTCTCATTGTTCTCTTCTATCTTAACTTTGAACTATTTTATGATCATTGAAATAAAATAAGCATTAAAGGAATTACATTCAAACTTATTTTCATGTTATTATCAAACAAAGAAATTCATGCATTCTAAATCATTAGAAGTAGAGTTGTAGTGAATTTTTTTTTAAAGAACTTAACAGTCATTGGTTTTTAAAGAATTTTGTTTTGATAATTTGGCAAACATTTGGATTCTTCATTTAAGTGAATTTTTTTTTGCAAAGAGTGTTGAATTCATTAAGTATTATGTTGAGTTTTTCATGGTATTTTGAAGAAAAATAAACCTCTTCATTGAAAGAAATTGTACTTTTCATTTTCCTATTGCATGGTTTTTGGAGTCAGGTCAAAACATCATTAGTTTCATCTTGATCTACCCTTCAGTAAAAAAATATCTAAAGAATCAACCACACGTAATTAAAATAAACTAGACTTTTTATTTATAGAACACCAATAATAGTCTAGGAATTATAATCTTTGGACTAGGGAAAGTGAGAAAATTGTCCAAGATTGCAAAACAAATTGTAGAGTACTAAATAGGGGTCAAACCTAGTTTTCGTATAGGAATATCCAGGAACCCCCTCTAACACAGGGGATAAACACAAGAAAATGTGCATAAGAGTAGCATATATTACCCCTCCAAAGCTTGACTAATCGTAGCAAACAAAGCGTATATTGGGGGTTCTTCTTGTGAAACCAATATTTTCATTTGGTGTTGGTGATTCATGAATCTCTAATCCATTCAGGGTCCTCAAGAGTTTTAATAGTCCACTTGTCTTCAATTCGCTTGAAGAATTTTTTACTTAGATATCCTACCCATATGTCCCGACTGTTGATTGTACTCCCTCGGAGGCCAAATATGAGCGATAAACCTTAGTGACCTTTCCTAGGTGTCTAGAAAGGTTATTGTGGTGGGATTATCAAGGTACTTGGGGTAGATGTTGTATCATACCTTCAGTACCCTTGGAGGGTGGTCTTGCGAAGCAAGGATCACTTGCATCGAGAAGGGTTGATGCATGGAGGTTTGGGTAACTAATTCCCATTTCCTACTTGACGACTTGATATTCCGTCTTCAGAAGATCCTACCATCTACTATTTTCCTAGTTGATTACCTTTATCATTTTTAGGGGTGTTTTCCTTCTTCTCTTGTAGTTGTCCCTAGAATTTTTGTTTTTTTTTAAATCTAGTCATCGACAATCTTCGTAGGTCTCGTAGGATGCAAGGATTACCTTGGGAAGGTTACAAACCCTTCCATCCTCATTCACCAGAATATCATTCACAAAAAATAATAATAAACAAAGAAGTTATCTCTAATATTGGGAGTGTAATTGCTCATTTACCTGAACAATTCATAGAAGGGGGTTTTGTTCCTCCAAACCCACCCTTAATTGATCCTTTTGGACCAATTTTTCTACAAACACCTCCTTCAGGAGATTTTGAGTCTTCCCTACAATATCATCCTTCCAAATTACCACTCAGACCATATGAAGACATTTTAGCCACAAATTTTGGAACATATGACCCTACAGAAGGATTTACTACCCCTGTTCAAACATCTGGATTAGTTGATCATAGTCAAACTCCTGCTATTACTCCTTCTACTTTGTGGAGAACATGATATTCAAGCTAGGAAATTTTCCTTAATATGGGTATGAACCCAACACAACCTCTTTCTACTGCGATACAATCAACTGGACCCTATCGAATAGGTTCATATATAGGTAATACTTCTCCTATTGCAAGTCAAGTTCCAAGTATCTCAGGTTTTCTCCTTCCTAGTCAATTAGGAAACAGTAAGACAATTTCACACACTTTACCTTTGAAAATCGAAAGTTCATTTATACATCAGAATCCCATTGTGACACCTCCTCCTCTTAGACCATAGAATTATATTGGGACACAAGTTTTAGCTGTGGGGAAATTTCTTCCAGTGGATATAATCCTCTTGGTGGGAATTTTCCTTTTAGTGAAAAATCCCATCCATTACCCAACCTATGACTAGATGAAAAGTTATAGGACAATTTCTAAACCCTTTTGTTGGAAGCCAAAAACATCCCTTGGGGAAAAATGTTTTGGCAGGACCAACATGGGCAAAATCGCTCAGGTGAGACCCTCTAATCCTACTCCCTCAAGAATCTATTATGGGAAACCATTTCCAAGTATTTTTAACCCTAAATGGGCTCAACAAAGTCAAACATGTTTTCCTCCGCAAAGAAACATACCTAGTGAACCAGTTAACCCTGACCATTTTTCCCAAATTCCTCAATCGGTTAATCCCAATTTTATTTCCCAGATTCCTCAATAGGAAACTATGGGAGGACCATTAGGATATAATGTGCCTTTGTAATCAATTTATGGTCCTATTGGTATTTTTATGCCTCATCAGTATTACCAGTATCCTCAAAGCAATCGAGAATTACCTTTCTAGCCTCTTTAGATCTTCCATACTTGTCGAGATTGAAAAATGATCCCATATTACATTCTCCTTTATTGCAAGTAATTCTTGCCAAGTTAGCATATTATATTCCCAAGTTTGATGGAAAAATTGGGGAATACCCCAATAACCATGCTATGACATTCCATATTTGGTGTTCATCTGATCCAGATTATTTTCGGCAAGAAATGAGAGAGAAGATATAATAAAGAAATGTAGAGAGATATCTCGGATATCCAATAATATAACATAAATGTAACATATATACAACCATAAACACGAAGATACAATAATACACAATTTTCTATTAATGAGTGAAAATGTACAAAGACTGTAAAAATACAGAGTGAAAGACTCGCTAGAATGGTGGTAGCTTATCTCTGAGAAGAGATGTGACGGATACTCTCATTTGGAAGAAGATGATTTTAAAATGAGGCTCCAAAATCCTTTTTATCATAAATAAAATCCAAAAACCTAACCCCAAAAGATGAAAATCCAATAGTTTTGTGGACCCCGTTTTGGGTAGTTTGGTGTATCAACTTCTCGGGGCGTAACTTTGGCATACGATCTCCGTTTGGGGTGCACGATAGCTTGTTGGAAAGGTATTGTTGAGGATATTTGTTTAGGGGGATCAATCAAAGACTTTGGATAACATTGAGAATCTCTATACCAAAAAACCTTCATTTAGGCCCTCAAAATGGCCCCAGAAGTTATAAATTGCTAAAAATAGTAAATTACCAAAATTGCCAGAAAACGTTTTTGAGCCAGTTGGAAAATGTGGGTCACCACAGATATCCACATGGATCAATTATCCCTTTGTTGTGGGGTATTCTACCCTACGGACTAACAATCTAGGGCTTAAACTTGAATGCATATCATGACCCTTCATAAGCTACTTTTAACCTTCTACCCTGAATCTAAAACCCCTTTTCACAAGCAAACAAGGGAAGAACCAACTAACCTTTTTATCAACGGTTGGTGTAGATCCTCTGTTGAGATTTATCTCCTTGCTTCTACTGCCCCTTCCAAAAAGCGATCCTGCAATCAAGACAAAACTATGAATGCATGCTATTGTTCTACTAGAGGGTTAGAGATTAAACACAAATCACATAAAACACATAAGACTCATGTATTTGGGACGGGAAAAGTATATTTTTATTAATCTCAATATGAACCAACTTACAATGATTTTAGAGACCGGCCACCGTTCCTCGATCCTGATCCTGGGTTCCTCCTCTTCTTTGTCCTCCAACTGCTTTGCTTGAATTCTCCTAAAGCTTGAGGAAAGGCTAAAGGGTTGGGACAAAACGGATTCGGCAATTGGGCAGAGTTTCTTTGCTATGATTTT
>SNQJ01S0093357.1:8844-31164 GCA_010110895.2 Picea sitchensis
TTTTCTTAACATTTAAGTAATAATAATGTATTTATATTTAATAAAACTCACTAAAGCCACTTTAAGAACCAATGAGAGACAAACCCCTATAATTTCAACATTCCCTTCATACCTAACTTGGTCTCCATGTCCAAAAGGTTAATTGATTTATGTATTGTATGTAGTAGATATTAAGTTTACGTTCGCAATAAAAGGGGACCCTCCAAGCATGAGACATGTGAATATTATTATTGAGGTTTGCACCTTGGGGACCCTGAGGCAGTACCATCAGAAGCATCGACATGTCTCAATGAAGAGAGTGAAGAATTGGGCATGTTATATATTGGAAATCTTCATAATCATAACCATTGCATAATTCATAGAGATTTGAATTGTAACAATATATTTGTGAATGGTAATACTTGTGTTCTGAAGATTAGGGATCTAGGTTTTATTGATATTGTGGCAAATGATCATGTTGCGCACTCTATAATTGGTACACCAGAATGCATGACTCCATAATTATATGAAGAGGAGTATAATCAACATGTAGATGTTTATTCGTTTGGCATGTTCTTATTGGAGATGGTTACTTTGGATATTCCCTATAGTGAGTGTCATAATGTTGCTTAGGTTTATAAGAAGGTGAGCTTTAGTATAAGGCTTGCATTAGTGGAAAAGGTTACCAATTACAAAATGAGACAATTTATTGAAAAATGTTTGGTGGGAGTGTCAGTGAGGCCTTTTTCCGTAGAACATTTTAAGAATATTTTGTGCTTTGCTACAATTGTATGCAGTTTAATGCAAAACAAATCACGTAATGTAGTATGTAATTTCCAATGTAAAGTGGTGGAATTCTGTACTAAATGTTAACTTAAAGTCTCGAGTATAAACTATTTATAAAAATGCATCAATCACACTCTAGGATGCTCAAATTTAAGAATATTGCATACATTTCTAGATGATAAAGTAATTGAATATCAATACAAGTGAAATTAGAAGCAAAGTTGCTTATATCTATCTCTTAAAATATTTTAAAGTAGTAGTTGTATGTAGCCCAAAGCTAAAAGCTAAAATAATTATAAAATACTTGAAACTTTAATAATAAAAAAACATAAATGAAAATGTTCACTCCACTTTTTGAAGTAGAATTGGAAAGATCTTGATGTTAATAACTATTAACAATGTCATATGTGTAAATTGAAGTCATGAAAAAACTATTAAAATAAATTGATAAATAAAAATTGTGATATATTAGAACTATCCATTGCACTCTAAAGTATAATTGAATTCTAATACATCTGTACTCTTCTAGACTTTTAAACAACAAATTGTCAAAGCTACTTAATATCACATAATTAATTTTTACCTAATCAATAATAATATTATATTTTTATATGATTAGATAAATAAAGTTGTTATTCTAAATTTGAACTTCATTTAAAATTTGAAATTTACATAAATAGATTTTGAAAATAATGTATAATTTCCATACTCTTATATGTAGCATTTACATTACATTATATTTAATAATGATAAGTTTCTTGAGACTTTTATTGATAACCTTTAGTTACGAGTAACTTTCACAATGGTCCAAGTTTAGTGTATGGTGGAAGGATGTCCTTTTTGTCCAATTCTAAATTGATCCAAATCTTCAAAATCTTGATCAAATAAGAACTCTAATTTCCTAAGTCACTCAATTGTAATATTGAGAAATAATGAGAAAATAGTCTATTATAAGATTATAATTGAGAGAATTCATAATCACACCTATATTAATCCCTCTCCATGCTTGATAGATTAGGGGTTAAGATGAATCTATGTTGATTTAACATTAATATCAAAGTATTAAAAGTATTAGTATTATAAAATATATTAATATATTAAAAAATGTTAATATATTTTTGATATATTACAAATTCCATATATTACTATCTATAACCAACACTACACTAATTTAGTCATATCTTAATTGAATTAGGGCAAATCATGCTCAAAAAGCATGGAGAGAAGCATTCTAAGATCACCATAGTTTTGATGACTTAGGAGGTTAGGAAGGTAGGGAATGTGGAAAATATTTTTAAATTGGGATCTAATATGGGTATAGGTGACATGACATATTCTTAGTGTCACAAAGGTGACATATTCTTATTTTTCATCTTCTTATTTTTGCAACTTTGATTTCTTTCTTTACACTTTTCAAAACATAGAACTAATTTTGATTTTCTAAATTAGGGTTACGACCTCCTTGTAGTATCTTAATTCTCTTATTTATATATATATATTTCATTTTGAAAAAATATATTTAAAAATTAATTATATATTTAAAAGGCTGGTGATGCCTTTGCTCTTGCCTATGCCTATGCTTATAATCTTTCACTTTCTCAACGGTGCCCGATGGAAAAGGATAAGGAACTAAATGTTACAGCCGGGGGAAGAGGGCATTGATGGGAGTGTAGCTCGCCGAAAGGATACTAGAGGAACTAAGCAAGACATATATGGACACAAAACGAATTGGTGTCCGAGGGGTCAATCCCACCAATAATGTAACAATGCCTTTCATTATAGATTTAATTTTTTTTAAATCTCAACTTTAGAGAGGTGAAATATCCTACTGTACCTCGCTGCTTTATGAAATTCTGATAAAAAATGTCAAAAAAAAGCATCTTGACCTTAACAATCTCAAACGGATAAGCTTGGAGCTACGCCTCATCACTATCACCATCGACCTGACAAACCAAACAGTCATCCATAAAATTGAAGACACTAAAGGATTATGCTGACAGAGTCGATTGATTGAAACGTATAGTTGATATCTCAAACAGTGTGGGTTAAAGAAGTCAATAAGAAAGATTATGTGACAAGAGGTTATAGGTTTAAAATTGGAGGGGAGTTTTCAATGATGACATAGGTGGATAAGGATAGTAATGGTGGTTTCTCAAAACCTGTCTCTAAAATATTAAACAAATCCTAATTGATTTGTCGAGACTATAGAGTAAGCAGGCAGGAAATTCCGAGTAGGGAACCGTTAGTTCGACGAAACAGAAATGATTGAACGATATTTCCTGGTGGTCGGTGGTTTTGACTGTTCGACAAGTTTGAATTCAAGCCGCCCTTGTATCTAAAGTCAAGTCAAGCCGCCCTTGTATCTACCTCCTCGTCCGCTTGAACACGGCACTCCAAGTTTCTCTTACCTTTGTACCTGTGTTCTTAATAAAAGAAAGGCAGCACAGGCTCTTTTCAACTTAATATTGCAGAGATTGATCTCAATTATAGAATGGCCTCTTCCACCATCTGTAATTGCACGAGGAATATCATTCAATTAGCTACAATATCCTTCATGCTCTTACTACTAACATCACCATCAGCTCAGTTCGATACTGTTACTGATACGCAAGCTATCTCTTGCAGTGGTGATGTTATCAGGAATGGAAGTGCTTTGGAAAGAAACTTGAAGATGGTTCTGAGTTCATTGGTTGAGAACGTTAACAAGACGGGGTACAATATTTCAAGTTATGGAGAGAATGGAGATAAGATGTATGGTCTTGCTCAGTGCAGGGGGAGACCTCAATGCCTCTACTTGTCGGGCATGCGCTTCAGAAGCCACAAAGTTTCTTCTTGCAGACTGTAAAGGTTCGAGATTCGGATGGACCTCTTTCGTGGGATGCTTTATGAGATATGACACTCATAACTTCTATTCACAATTAGATTTATCGGGAGACGTGGGCTTTGGTGTATTGTGCAATAACACTAAAATAAACGGCACAGCTGCAGATGTAAGGAGTTTGGATTGGAATACTGCCTCTCTTTTGACCACGGTTACGCAGAATGCTGTGTCCAGTAATGTGGGTTACAGTACACGAAATGAGAATGGGATTTATAGTTTGGCTCAATGTTGGAGAGACCTTAATATGAGTCAGTGTAGTCAGTGCCTTGAGAGTGCCTTCACAAATATGAGTCGGTGTCCATCCGGAACTATCAAAGGAGAATCCAATAATGAGAACTGCATGCTTCGTTTTGGGAGGGACAAGTTTTACGGTGATGGTGTCCCTTTGCTCTCACCCCCAACTGGAAGTGGTCCTTCTATACCGCCATCAAGTGGTCCGCCATCAAGTGTTCCGGCATCAAGTGGTAATATTGTCATGCATATTTAGATTAGTGGGAAAATCTCAAAGCATTTGCTAATTCACTTCAGTCATGCCCATTGTTAATAGCTCCAGAAAAAGGTCACCCTAAGCTGCTGGGATTGATCATTGGCGGCTCGGTTATCATGGTGGTGCTGGTCGCCGTGGTTGTAATTTGGAGAAGGAAAAGCATTAAGCGCGGTTATAAGCAACAGCTCCTTCCAGGTGAGTTTAGTTTCTTTCTTACTCTCTATATAATAACCGTAAAATGTGAATTTTTCTTTCATATTTTTCGAAAGAAGGAAAAATCAATCTCTTTTACGGATATTTTATTAAAATATTTTGAATTACAATTCTACTATGGAGAAATGCCACTAAAACATCTTATAGACTCTGAATGTTCAAACGCATCAATACACGGCGCAACAATACACCGTTAATTTACGATTTCTTGTTTTAATTCCTAACACAAAATTGCATGGTGAAGACCAAACTTAGATATTCTTTGAGTAGAGAGCCATTATTACTAGGATTGATACATAATAAAGCTTCAAAAAATATGATATGACAAGGGAATTGTAGCAATGGAATGGATTCACACTACCACAAGGAGGAAGGAGAGGGTGGATTCATCCACTTTGTTTTAGGGAAAAATCAAGAAATCAGGAGGGTGAGAAAGAGATAGATAAGAGGGTGCTTGAGAGATAGATAAAAGAAGGGATAAAGGCTACTAGATTAATTAGGATTTATAGTTGATTATGTTAATTCATGGTTGTAGGTTAATTATGATATTTTGATTATGTCTAACACACTCAAGTAATAACTACAAAATAGTAAAGGAAAGTAAATAACCTATGGTTGATTCATCATCATTCCTTTGATTAGATCAATTAACCTATGAGTTGAAGATGGATGAAAGAGAAAGAGGTAATAAATCACCTAGATGGGTGTTGTTGTAAGGTGTTGAAGATTATTGGAATGAAAATGAGAGTTGTGATAGGCCTCCAACGAGATTGAGTTGTGTGTGAAGTTTATTGGAATGAAAATGAGAGTTGTGATAGGCCTCCAAGAGAGTGTTGTGTTGCACTTACTAAATAAACTTCACACACAACTCAATCTCGTTGAAAAATAGATTTGTGCGGATCTAGCCTGACATAACCTTATGTCTACCATACAAAATAATTATGATAGTATTTGAAGGTGACCCTAAGGTTCCTTCACAAGGGTTGATATGTCCTTTTTGCTCTCTTTAGAACCTCCCTTGAGATGGAGGATTTTAATTATAAAAGGTATGAGAGGAAAAATCCTATGAATATGCCCTAGCATGAAGCAACAAGTCTTCAAGGTTGGAACCAAGATAATAACAAGAGATCCTTGTAGAGGTGTTGGAGAAGACATTTAACAAGTTGAATGATGACGTGGAATATGAGTTAGGAAGCTAGATCAAGATTTGACACCAATTAGATTTTGTACCTATAAGATAAGGTTTGAAAGGTAGAAGATTAGAAAAGTTCAAGAGAGCGCTGACAAAGAGGAATGGAGTAGTTAAATATGTACAGGAATGAACTGAACCCATTAGTGAAAGTTAGATTAACTATTAGAGAGAATGAACTATACCAAACCACATTATTTGACCATACACTATGAGTCTATGAGGTCATAGAACGAGAAATTCCCCAAGTACATTCTCTCTATTCCATGTGTTGCAATACATACTTGCGATATTGCCAGGTAAGTCATAGTTCACTTAGTGCCTTGAGACTAAGAAATTTTAAGGAAGGTTTGAATGATTTAACTCTTGAAATAGAAAACTAAAATGGAATTGGGTTGTAAAGGACTAGTAATGAAGCATCCCAAGTAACTTTGGACCCAATTAGGCATTTACACACCAAATCAGATCCATAGAGTAAGGACATACACAAAATGAGTGCTATGAAGGGTCAAAGTGATCCAAACCAAAAAGAAAAGGCCAAAGTTGGAGAGAAAAGGTTAGTGAGGGCCCTACTTAATCACTAGACATCACTAACATGTTATAGATCTAAGCTAAGGTAAGAGGGACTCAAGGAAGGTGATCCAACACATAAGGACAATAGAGAAGTATTGATGTCATCATCAGGTTGTTTAGATGCAACAATCCCAAGTAACTATGGACCCAATTAGGCATTTACACCCCAAATCAGATCCATAGAGTAAGGAGATACACAAAATGAGTGCTATGAAGGGTCAAAGTGATCCAAACCAACAACCAAAGGCCAAAATTGGAGGAAAAATGTTAGTGAGGGCCCTACCTAATCACTAGACATCACTAATATGTTATAGATCTAAGCTAAGGTAAGGGGGTCTCAAGGAAGGTGATCCAACACATAAGGAAAATAGAGAAGTATTGATGTCATCATCATGTGGTTTAGATACAACAATCCCATAGAATTAGGTCATACTCCTATTCTCCAAATGGGTAGGTGTATGTGAGCACTATAATGAGAAATCCATACACTACATAATCCCCCCTTGCAAAAATTTTTACCCATAAGATGGGAACAATAGTGAGTTGAAAGAAAGGAGAAGAAACAAACAAAGGGATATAAGATAAGAGAAAATGGAGGTGCTGACATTTGAAAATAAATTATGCATGGAGGGATCCTACTAGTGTTCATAACATAAGTTAATTGTCTTAACTTTGAAGGGGTAATCATCTATTGGCCAGGTCACCAACCCATTGTGTGCATGTGATCATATGCCCTAAGAATTATTTCTAGAGAGAATATCTCTAGCACACATATGTAGGAAGTTGTATGACAAGCATATGTAAGGAAAGGAAGAAAAATATCAAAAATAATGGAAATGGATGCCAAGAAAAGAATGTTAGGATGGGATACAAATAAGTTGAACTACTATGAAATCAGAGCGTCATCTAAATTGTTAAATTAGAGTTATGTAAATATAAATACTACGTAAGAGAAATATCCATTAGAATATGAAACAAGATATGAGTAATTATAATTACTACAAAAGTAAGATAACAACTAGACTATGAAATTAATGCATGGAAGTCTAATTATCATGAAAGTAATACAATAGTTATATTATGAAGGAGATGTCAGAAAGAAAAGATGAGAGTTAGAGTAAGAGGAAAATAAATGTACTTACCTAATTGTAGGGCTCAATGATAGAAGCTAGCCAAGACATAAGAGATGTAAACATGGTGATATTAGTAACCAAGAAATCTATGTTCCTAAAATACAAAGGTTAACAAATTTCCTTATGTGGGGAAGGGATAGTGACAACAATTACCATGAGAGCATAATGATAAAAAGATTAGAAAGAGAGGAGACAAGAGGTGAGAGGAGAATACCACACTAGGGTTGAACTAGTGAAGGAAAGAGATGTTAGAGGAAACAACTATTATGAGGAGGTGAAAGTTGGAAATGTTGGCCTACAACTAGTGAGGGCATTAGAGGTAGAATTATGGTGAGGTGACATCAATGAAGACATGAGGTGATGATGTTAAAAGGAACCATCAAAGGAATTGATGGTGGTGAGGTGATATTATCAAGATTTTGGAAAGGAACCATTGAAGGCAACGATAGTGTGGTGACTAGTGAGGGCATGTGCCATTGATTCTAGAAAGGCACCGTTGAAGGCATGAAGTGAAAATTTTGGCATGGGGATGGAAAAGGAACTGAAACAACATTAATGAAGCACCATCGAAGGTAGGAGGGGAGCATTGAGAGGAATGGAATTTCATGGAAATGAAGGTGACCTTATAGCTATATGCTTCAGGATGCAACCGTCAAAGATAACATCTCAAGGAAGATAGCAAGGGGAGTGGTGGCTAGTCTCAACTAAGGAAATTCATATTGAATTGGCCCCTACTCAAGACAATGAACTAAAGGGAGACAATAAAATATGAAAGGATCAAGGAAATAGGTTGTAAATAAGAGAAACGATAAGACAAGGATGAGAGTAAAACCTTTCCCTAGGCATCTTAAGGATAACATAAAGAAGAGACATAGATAATAAAGGTATGAGAAGCTATGATTAGGGGACTAAAAAAATGGAAGGGTGTAATAAAGCAAGGAGAGTAGGTGTTACCCTAAGAATATCAAGGTGAGATTGGAGGAGAAAAAGATAGATGAGACAACCCAGAGAGAGCCATCAAATGGACAGGTAGTAGAATGGAGTTCCCTACAAATAAGGATAGGAATTCCAACCTAAGGGATATTGGATGAAAAAGAGAAACAAGTGGTAGATTCCATTGGTGAAGGAGTGGAAGGATGAAGGGTCTATTGTAAAGAAAGAGGTTCCAACATAGGAAAAATCCAAGGAAGATGGTCACTTGTTCATTGAAGGATTGTGTGAGGAGGAGGAGGCATCGATGTAATATTTGTAACTAAATGGATACCACCCATTATAGTCAAAGTGTCCTAGAAAGGGTTCAATATCTAATTTTTTAGAGGTCATGTTAATACAACCTTTGAAATAGGATGAATTCTTGATGGGATCAAGAGGCACATCCTCCTACTATTGGGTTGGGGAAATACTCTAAATGTATCTAATTTAGACTCAGGTTTGGGTTGAGAAGGAAAAGTGTTAAGTTGAGAAGAGACATTTTGTTTCATAGAAATTGTCTTGTTGATATGAAATATCTTTTATTGGGGAAGTTCCATGTGGAAATTTGAATCTTGGATTGGGATCATATATGGTGAACATCATTGGTAAGAGAAACAATTATTCTATTGGAGGATGTGATATTGAGTTATAGTGTGAGTATTTTCCTTATTCTACTTACACCACTTGTCTAAACGAGGAAAAGGGTCAACATTTAAGTCGTCATTAGTTGTATGTGTGTTTGTCTAAGGAGTGGGAGACTCATGTTCCTAACACCACTTAGGTGGATGTACACATGGACGAATACAAGGAAAGGATAGATGTATAGCTTTGGAAAATTGTTGAGGAGGGAAGGGATTCCTAAGAGAGTCTTTAAGTTTAATAAATTCTATAAGGATTCTCTCTTCAAGTTGTTGCATTTAGGGCATGATTTTCTTGCATGTCCTACATGGGGTAGTGGGTTGAATGTTATCTTGGTTCGAAGAAGGGAAGGATGTTGTATGATTATCTTTCCTTGGAAGAGAAGGAATATGTGTCACATTGGGAGGAATTTGTGAATATCCTCCATGGTTAACATGGTTTATATATCAATAAGGAGAAAGATTCCATGTGTTATAAGGTTGGGTAGAGAATTGTTGTGAGTACCTAGATAGCTACTAGGAGGAATTTTCATAAGACTTATTTGAGTAATATAAGATATGTTAGACATGTTTTGAGGGTAAATCTAGTTAATTCCAAGATGCATGGATCTAGGGAAAACAACATTAGAGGAAGTGGAAGAGGACTCCTTAGTACAAAGAATAAGGTAGGAAAAATGATAAAGAAAAGAGTCTTCAATCAAAAGAGGGAAGGGTTGATGTGAATTCCCTAGTAGAGTCACTAAATGTAGCATGTGAATGGATTCATGTTACCAAAAGTAGTAAGGAGAGAGGGGAGTCACCGATCAATTTTAGGGAAAAATTGAGAAACCATAGGGTGAGAGGAGAAATAGATAAATGAAGAGATGAGAGCTAAATGACCCAAGGGGAGCATAAATGGGGATAAATGTATATGATACTTGACCCCAAGGGGAAAATATGGGGATAAATGTACGTATGTGTGTAAATATATATGATATGTAATTGACCTAATAGTAAAAGGGGCCTCATGTGTAGTGTGTGAATAATTATATATAGATATCATGTGTTCATTGTGTGAACAGTGTGTGATGTAGATGCATTTGAATATCTGGAGGAGGTTCTCTTATTTGTTAAGGAGATATTATGTAACTTATCTCTCTTATCTATATTAGAGTTGTGCCCCACAATCACATTCATGTACATGGTGTGTACTTCTATTATGTTATGATATTTTAAGCATTTGGATCATAACATTTTGGTATCGGAAACATGGATTCCTAGGGTTTTTCTTCTTCAAGATAGTCATATTATAATTTTCACTATAATTTTTTGGTCCTTCAAATATAGAAATATGGTTTTTATTTAGAATAAATATCAAGGTAACTATGGTACAAATTTCAACTTTTGGATCGTTATAATTTTGCGGAATACTGTGGAAGATAGGGTTTTTGACTAGTCCTATAACTAGTCTCAAACATGTGTTTGGGTAAAAAAATCATATCTTGGGTGAGGATCAAATTGATGAAATATTACTGCATTTGAAGAGGAAGTACATAGTATTTTTAATTTTAAAATTTAAGAATGAGGTATTAAATATTGGACATGGCATTTTGTACAAGTTCACTCTTCTGAAAGGGAAAAATTAGCAAGTTTAGGGAAATTCACCATAACTTTCACTTGGCACATAAAATTTTGGTCATACCTATGGCATTGCAGAGAGAAGACATGCAGGAGTAATATGGGACGAAATTCCCGGACTCATAGGGGCTAGAATTTCATAAATTCATTACAAGGATGGTCAGCCAGACGGATATACTCCAAATCAGGGTTTCAAAGAAATGTTCACTTAAAACTATCATAAATTTTGATTGGGATGTCAGGTGGAGATGATTCAAAGCCATTGGAAAGAGAAAAGTAGAATATTATATTGGAACAATGATTATAACTATTTAAGATCATTATTCATAATATATCGAGGTTGTAAGTTGAGGTTTGGTTTAGACCTCAATTAAGCATCAATGGAAATACCTAAGTTTAGTGGAGATGAAGATAAAGATGAAATCAATCCAGTGAGTAGTTGATGATGATAAAGAAAACTGATTTGACACCTTTTATGACAACAATTTTCATTACTAGTGAAGCTTTCAAGTGGTGGGATAGCCTTGATAAAGGTACTAAACTCTCCCCCACATGGGAAAATTTTTGAAAAAGCAGCTTCTCAAGTAAATGGATTAGGGATAAAAAAATGGAGGAAATATATACAGAATTCAAGATGAGTTAAAAAAATGAGAAGATATCAAGAATAAGGGCGATAGCTACTAAGATATGAGACCTTAATGAAGCACACATTAAAGGAAGTTCAAAAATTAAAATAAGAAAGTGTTGACAAAAGGGAAGTGAGTAAAAGATAGGTCAAGGAAGATTTGAAAACCAAAGAGATGAATAGACATAGATTATGAAACCATAATAAAAAAATATTGGATGATGTTAGAATTGAAATAAGAAAGAAGAATTATCAAAATCAAGGAAGAAATGAGGATCTTGGATGAAGAATTATACCAAAAGACTTGAAGAAGAAATTTTCAAGAAGGTCGAGGATTCCCTAAATACTAATGAGGTAAAATCAGAAATGCAATCGAGAAAAGAAGGGTGCTAGAATTTGATAAATGGGGTGACATTGCAACTTCAAAATAGAGAAAGAAGACAAGATTCAAGAAGGTCTTCAGAAGATACATGAAGAATTTGAACTTCATCTAGAGGATGCATATGCTAAATATGATGGTATTATCTTCAAGGATAGAATAATCAAAGACCAAGAAAAGAGGGTAGAGGATGACATTGTCTCTGGAAAGAAGATAGATGGGAAATGCATTAATGCTTGAGTGAAGAGGAAAATTGTCAAATGTGAAACCATATCGACACCCTCATTCTCAAGAAAGATTTCAAGGAGGTCAGAAGGTCAATATCAATATCATCTAGGAGGAAGATGGAATAATTGTCAATTTTCATGGAAAAAGACATCACAAAACCACTCTTCAATAAGCTGTGTGGGATACCAACAACCACTACAAATTGGAAGTTACAACAACAATACATGGAATCAAAGAAAGAAAATTATGAAACAGACTAGCCACAAGGATTAAGATCGAAAAGAATTGATTTTGGACTGGATGGATCACCATCAATGGAATGAAGAAGCAGGAACATAATAAAATCATACTACTTGGTTTCATCACATGTGAATCCTTTAATTGCAAAGCTTGAGGATAAAGTTTTTTGAAGAGGGTACTGTGATATGACCCAAGGGGGCATATATGGGGGCTAAATGTATATGATATGGCACAAGGGGGAATATATATGGGGTTAAATGTAGATGCAATGTGTAAATATATATACAATAGGGTCATCCTAATAGCAAAGAGGCCTCATGTGTAGTGTGTGAGATATAGTATATAGAGATCATGTATTCATTGTGGAACATGTCGAATTGTAGTATGAATACATTTGGATATTTGGAGGAGGTCATCCTACTATTTAAGGAGTTATTGTGTGTAATGTATCTACGGTATCTATATTGGAGTTGGGCCCAATGCTCACATTGGTGTAGATGGTGTGTACTTATATTCTATTATGATATTTTTAAGCATTTGGATCTAACATAGATTAATTAGGGTTTTGAGTTGATTGTGTTAATATATGAAAATAGTGCAATTAGGGAAATTTGGTCAGGTCTCAACAACAATCAATTGATCACAAAAAATTATACTGCACCAAATTTCAATGTGGACCTCCTTCAACCATACCTCCACCATTATTGGACATCGGAGATCACAAAGTAGTTGACACCCGATAGAGCTCAACCATGGTACCATGGAACATGCATACATTGATTAGATCAATGAAACTCATATTAAGGGCACTCACCAACAAAGGATCAACTTGCATTGTCAAAGCAAGGAAGATCCTACACCAAGGAAAGTAGTTGAGATGAATAAAGATGAATCAATCCCAGGGAGTAGTTGAGGATGATAACGAAAACTGATTTTTTGTATTCATTTTGGATGGATGGATTACTATCAATGGAATGAAGAAGCGAGGAACATACGAAAATCATATTACTTGGTTTCCTCATATGTGAATCCTTTAATTGCAAAACTTTGAGGACAAAACTTTTTGAAGGAGGGTACTACCTTTATGACCCAAGGGGAGCCTATATGGGGCTAAATGTATATGATATGACCCCAAGGGGGAATATATGGGGCTAAATGTACATGCAATGTGTAAATGTATATGTAATAGGGTTGGACTAATAGTAAAGGGGCCTTATGTGTAGTGTGTGAATGGGGTATATAGGGATCATGTATTCATTATTGTGAACATGTAAATTGTAGTATGAATGTATTTGGATATTTAGAGGAGGTTCTCCTATTAAGTTAATGAGTTATTGTGTAATTATCTCTCTTATATATATTGGAGTTATGCCCCTTTACTCATATTGTTGTACATGATGTGTACTTCTATTCTATTATGATATTTTTTAAGCATTAGGATGACTAACATAGATTAATTAGGTTTTTGATTTGATTGTATTAATATATATGAAAATAGTGCAATTAGGGAACTTTGGTTATGTCTCAACATCATTCAAGAGATCACAAAAAATTATCAAAGGAAAGTAGATAATACAAGGTTGATTAGCCACAATTCATTTGATGAGCTAATCAACCTAAGCATTGAAGGTGAAAGGAATAGAAAAGGAAAGAACTCACATTGATGAGTCTTGATGTACATGTTGTAGCCTTTTGGTCTAATGATGAGAGTCATGATAATCCTCTAAGAGAGTATTCAATCTACTCAATGAACCTCCAAACATAGCTCAATCTCTTGAAAAATAGACTTGTGCCTAATATCCAACACAATGTAGTATATAACACTAGATCTATCATTCAAAGTAATGTAGAAATGAAGTGTTGAATGGTGACTGAAAGTTCCCTCAGAATGCTTGCTATCTCCGTTTAAATATTATGGAACATCTCTTGAGTTGGATGTGTTGAATCATATAAGGTACGAGAGGACAAAGCCTATTAATCTACCTTAGGGTGAAGTGACATGCCTTCAAGGTTAGAACCAACCTAATACTAAGAGATCCTTATAGAGGTGCCAAAGAAGATATGTAACAAGTTATAATTCAAGAGGCATGGAAGAGATATGTAACAAGTTATAATTCAAGAGCATGGAAGAAGAGATAGGAAGATAGATCCAGGTTTTACACCAATATGAGTGTGTAACTAGAAGATAGGGTTTCAAAGAGTTGAAGAGAGTGATTACCAAGAGGAATGGAGTGGAAAAAGTAGGTAAGGGAACAACCCAACTAAGGAATAATTGAACATTAGACTAACCATTAGAGAGAATGATCTGTATGAAAAAGGAAAATTGTGTGATTTAACCACATACATTAAGTATATGAGGCCATACCATAAGAAATTCTCCTGTTAGTGTTAATATGATTCTTTAGCTATCTAGTTCTTTCTTAGCTAGTTCTCTGCTTTAACTCTCTTCACACTATGTTAAGTTTACTTAGCGACTATTTCAATTTATCCCATATTGGTTGTGTTTTTTGTCTCTTGGGTGGTAAATCCTATATATGCTCACCCATCGCTCTCATATGGGAAGATCATTCTCATTTGAGAATCTCACTTTCATTGTATGCTTTGCATTCTCTTGAGTAGAATACAATTTATTCTTTCTCGTTTCTCATCTCCGATTTCTATATTTTCTTTCCTTCATTCATTTGCATTATTGGGTGGATTTTCAACCAAATATTACATGGTATCAGAGCAGTTGCGAGTCGTGGGTTAGAAACCTCTTTAGAAATATGAGTGTAGAGATATTTTTTAGAAGCACATGAGTATGCTCTTCTCTTTCATCCTCAGATGATCTAGAGAATCGAAAAAGTGTGGAGAAAAAACTAGTTTTTGAGTGGTTCTCCTTTTGACTTTCTAGATGCAAGTTTTCTCGGAGCTTCCTGGAGACATTTAGAGCTCACCATTGAGTCTAGAGTATTTGGGATAGCCATATTTTCCTTTCATTTCGTCCCAGATGGACACTAGAGGCCATATCTACGAGGGTTTGAAGTCAGAGGTTTGTTTTTAGATCCAGCAAGGAGCCACCATTTCAGAGCATTTTGGGTCAAATATGACCTTTCCATGATGCCCAGAAGGTATGAAAACCCTAAGATCGATTGTCAATTCGTTGATTTTAGGAAAATTTGTTCAAAGAGGATTTTCTTTTCCCAGGGAGCTGTATGACCACCTAACTCGCACTTTGATTTGGTTGTTTCACTAAGTTTGGTGGAAGTTCTGCAAATTTTTTCAAAAGGTGAATTTTGGCCGTTTCGCTAAGTTTGGAAGTAGTTTTGCTAAATTTGGTGGAAGGTGAATTTTGGTGGTTTCGCTAAGTTTGGTGGTAGTTTTGCTAAATTTGGAGAAAGGTGAATTTCGACGGTTTCTCTAAGTTTGGTGAAATTTTCACTAAATTTGGAGGATGATGAATTTCGAATTTGCTACCCCTCTCCATTGGTAGGTTGGGTTTTGAAGATAAACTTTGCAAACTTGTATCTCGAGCTTTCAACCTCCTTTTCTTGAACATTTTTTTAATTGTGCCAATTTTTCATGCTCTCTACACTGGTGTAGACAAAGAAAGATTTATTCTTTCTTATTTCTGATTTTTTATTTCTAGATTTTCTTTCCTTCATTCATTTGCATTATTGGGTGGATTTCAACCAAATATTACATGGTATCAAAGCAGTTGTGAGTCTTGGGTTATCAATCTTTTTAGAAATCTGAGTGTAGAGCTATTTTTTTTCAAAGCACACGAGTATGCTCTTCTGTTGCATCCCCAGATGATTTGGAGAATCAGAAAAGTGTGGAGAAAAAACTAGTTTATGGGTGGTTATCTTTTTGACTTTCTAGATGCAAGTTTTCTCGGAGGTTCCTGGAGACATTTATAACTCACCATTGAGTCCATAGCAGCCGGGATAGCCATATTTTCCTTTCATTTCATCCCAGTTGGACACTAGAGGCCATATCTGCGAGGGTTTGAAGTCGAAGGTTTGTTTCTAGAGCCACCATTTCAGAGCATTTTGGGTCAAATATGACTTTGCCATGATGCTTAGAAGGTATGAAAACCCTAAGATCAATGGTCCATTCGTTGATTTTGGGAAAAGTTGTCTGAAGAAGGAATTTTTTTTCCCAGGGAGCCATACGACCCCCCAGCTCACACTTTGATTTGGTCGTTTCACTAATTTTGGTGGAATTTCCACTAAATGCTTAGGAAGGTGAATTTTGGTTGTTTCGCTAAGTTTGGCACTAGTTCTGCTAAATTTGGTGGAACGTGAATTTTGGTGTTTCGCTAAGTTTGGTGGTAGTTTTGCTAAATTTGGCAAAAGGTGAATTTTCGCGATTTCTCTAAGTTTGGTGACATTTCTACTAAATTTGGAGGAAGGTGAATTTTGAATTTGCTATCCCTCTCCATTGGCAGGTTGGGTTTTGAAGACAAACTTTGCAAACTCATATCTCGATCTTTCGACCTCCTTTTCTTGAGCGATTTTTTTTTATTTGTGCTAATTTTTCATTCTCTCTACACTGGTGAATAGATTTTTGATTTTGGTGCACGAATTTTCCAGAATTTCCAAATTCTCACAGGTGACACTTTGCAGTTCTCGTTTTGAGAATTTCAAAGGTTCATCTATTTTTCATACGACCTTGGATCGAGGTGATTCTTATTTTTAAAGTTCATGGTTTTTCGTGTACTTCATAGGGGTGTTGTTTATTTCACTTGGTATTGTGCCAAAATTGTACTTTTATCACATACTCATTTTTTGAGGATTTGTAAAGGCATTGAAGTCATGTCCACTCAATGTTCTCTTTCTATTGGCAATTGTAACCACACTAAATATAAAGTTCCAAATAATTTTTCTTGAGGGGTGGCTCTTTGATTAAGTGATTCCAACACCAATACAAATATAACACATGGAATCAAAATGCATGGAATTCTTTAATGCAACAAGGATATACACCTTATGTTGAACAAAAGCTAAATGAACCCACAAGTGATAAGGAAAATGTACTTTGGATAATAGAACACACAAAAAGATCTTGGTTGTATTAGGAGTCTAGTTTCCATTGATATAATGTTTCAACCTGATGGATGTACCAATTCACATGATGCATGGGAAAAAATAAAAACTCTCTATGGAACAACTAATGAAGTTAGGGGATATAAACTTGACAATGAACTAATGAGTCTTGATCCTAAGTCTTTTGACAACATCCAAGATTATGCAACAAAGGTTAATGACCTAAGAGCCCAATGTAAATCATGTGGTGTAGAGAAAAAGGACATACAACTTGTCTTAACTGCTCTCTCTAAATTTGGACCTAAATATGTTGCATTTGTTTCTAGATTTCAAACTCATAGGTTGATTATGGGATTTGCATATACAATGCCTTCTTTTTCTTCCTTTTCAGAAATGTTAATGCATGAGCAGGGGGAGCTTCTTTCCATGGGTCTCTTTAAGCCATAGTCTCAAGCTTTGTTGGTTGGTCAGCCAAAGTGATAGAAAGAGTTAGGGAAACCCAACAAGAAACAAAAGAAGTCCAAGAAGAAGTCATAGAAAGATCAATCACAATCATCGTCTTCCCCAAAATTAGAATCCAACTCCCCTTCTCAAAAGAATGATACACCAACTTGTAGTTACTGCAAGAAGGTTGGTCATGAGGAACAATCTTGTCATAAGAAGCAGATCGATGAGCCGAAGCATCTTCTGAAAAAGAACAACATTAATCTACCTTCACAACGATTCTCTACTTCTTTTTCCAAATAAGAAAAAGTGAAAGAAAAATCACTTGTTGCTACTACAGATTCTTCTCAACAATGGATTCTTGACTTAGGTGCATCACATCACGTGGGTTCTGTCCGAGATTTTGTTTTTTGGGGCCTTGTTTAATGCTCCATGTTCTCAATGGGGATGACTCTATTGGGAAAGGCTTTGTTGATGTTAGCACTTGTACTTTTGAGTTTGTCCTCTATGTTTCTAATCTATCGACCAACCTTCTCTCTGTCTATTATATTTCCTGGAATGGAAGAAAATACGAGTTCACTCTTGATTCCTTCACCATCAAGGATCTTGAAGACAATGCACTTCTTGTAGTTGGTAAGGATGATCATGAGTCTAGCCTGTATGATTTCTCTCATTTTGCACCTGATTCTTATTCTATTGCTTTGCTTACCCATTCAGATTCTGTGAGCAAGCTATGGCATGAGCAGTTTGTCCATCTCAACTTTCGTTATCTTTAGCAGCTCAACATGTAGTATATGGTCACGTGTCTTCCTCGGATCAGTTTCTCAGATTAAGCTTGTTCAGGTTTTTCCTTGGGAAAATATCCCTTGGACAAGTTTGATAAAGGGAAGGCTTGGAGGGATTCAAACGTCTTTAAGCTGGTTAACAATGATGTGGCAGGTCCATTTCCATCCTTGGATTTCAACAAAGATAGATACTTGCTCACTTTTATTGACAAATTGTCTAGATACACCTGTGTCTACTTTCTTCGGTAGAAAGGAGAAGGTTTTAATAGATTACAGGAGTTCAAGGTTTGCATTGAGAAACAATCTGGGAAGTGCATCAAAATTCTCTGCACAGATAATGGAAGAGAATATGCAAACCACTCCTTTGAACAATTTTGCACTCTTGAAGGGATAAGTCTTTATCATATTGTTGCCTATACACCTAATTAGTAGAACAGTGTGGCAGAGAGGAAAAATAGGTCCCTGAAAGAGATGGCTAGCTATATGATCCATGCATGCTCTCTTGCACCTAATTATTGGAAAAAAGTTATCAACTGTGTTGCTCAAATTCATAATAGAGTTCTATATAAGGAATTCAAGGGTATCACTCCCTTTGAAGCTTAGTGTGGAAGAAAACATATTATGAAACACTTCATAGTTTTTGGCTCCCCAAATTAGACACACATTCCTTTAAAGAAGCACAAGATCTTAGAACCTCAGAGTCATCCCTGCATATTTGTTGGTTACCTTGATGGTGTCAAAGGATATTAACTCTTGGATCCTAAGACAAATGAGATCTTATTGAGAATAGTGTGTAATTTAAGGAAATATATTTTATCTCATCCTCTCATCTTCCTTCCTCCACAACGGATTCAGATAGTGACTCAAAGGATTTTCCTTTAGCTGCCTCTACTCACAAAGTTGATCATGAGGTTTAATCTTCCTCTTCACAGAGTTTAGATTATGAGGATGAGGATTCTCCTCCTCCATCCCCTACAATGCCTCAATGGGCTCATCAAAAACTTGAGTTTGCAGGCACTCTTGTTGAGGATCCTTCCAATACTCGGAGGTCTTGGTCACATCATCATGATATTTCACATTCCTACATTAACATAGCTTAAGATCCACAATACTTTCATGAAGCATCAGGTATTGTTGAGTGGGATTCAACAATGGAGGAATAATACAACACGTTGATTTGGACCAAAACTTGGGATCTTGTACCACTTCACAAGGGAAGAAAGTTGGTTCGGTGTAAGTGGATCTATCACACCAAATTTACAGTGGATGAATTAGTTGATAAGTTCAAATCACAACTCGAGGACAAAGGTTTTTCTTAGGTTGCTAGTGTTGACTACATTGATACCCTTGCCCCTATTTCCACAATGAACTCCATTCACCTGATACTTTCTATTGTTGTAAGTCAAGGTTGGGAGGTATATCAGATGGATGTGAAGAGCTCATTTCTTCATAGGGATCTACATGAGGAGATTTACATGGAGTAGCCACAGGGATTTTTTCAATATTCTTCATTGGTTTGCAGATTGTAGAAGTCTCTTTATGGTCTCAAACAATCCACATGGGCTTGGTATGCCAATATGGATAATTTATTCTCTTAGTTTGGTTCTCTATATGCCACTCATATTTGAATGTCTACATATTGAGACATGAGGATGTTCTTCTAGTATTGGTTCTCTATGTTGTTGACTTGATTTTCACTGGGAGCACCTCATCCATCATTGCAAGCATAAAAAATTCTTTGCATCATAGGTTTTACATGATTGACTTGGGTCTCTTGCACTACTTTCTCGAGATTGAGATCACTTAGTCCTCTTCTAGGATATCTCTTTCCTAGCCCAAGTATTCTCTTGATATTTCGGTTCAGTTTCACATGGATAATTGTAAGCATGCACTAATTCCCTTTCTATCTAGAGTCAAGCTTGAGGTGAAGTGTTCCACACCACTAGTTGATGCCAATTTGTATCGTCAGCTTGTTGGAAGCCTCATCTACTTGAATCATACTTTCCATGACATTTCATTTTCAGTTGGCATTGTTTCACACTTCATGATAGAGCCACATGAGCTTCACTGGAAAGCTACCAAATACACTCTACAATACATACATGGAACTCACAGGTACAAGATTCACTATGCAGTGGGAAAAAGTTCATATTTGATTAGATACAAAGCTTCTGATTTTTCTGGCGATATTGATGATCACAACTCTACATTTGGCTACAATTTTCACCTTGGTTCTAGTCCCATTTGTTGGCAAAACAAGAAGCAACATTCCATTACTCTTCTTTGACTAAGGATAGGTATCGAGGGCATGTTAATGCCACCACTAAGGCTATTTGGCTTCAAAATATCCTCATTGAATTTGGAATCACTTTTTAGAATCCATCTGTCATCTATTGTTACAACCAAAGCACCATCAATATCTCAATGGACTCGATTCATCATTAGCAGACCAAACACATCAAAATCCATATGAATTTTCTCAGGGAGATGGTTCAGGAACAAGTCATAGATTCATTCTATTGTCCTACAACATAGCATATTGTAGACATCTTCACCAAACTCTTCACTGATAGAAAGTATTTCCATATTTGGTCTCTCTTGGAGGTGTAGGATATTTCTTCTAGGGGGGGTCACTTAGCCCTTATCGCTTCATCCTCTCATGGGGTGATCCTAATTTTATGAGCAGAACGAAATGAATACAGATTATTAACAGGTTCTTAACACAAAATAACAGAGATACAGTAAAACTGGTTTTCTATTCAATAATGAAATAAGTTGAAAACTGTAAAATGCAGCAGAAACAAGCTTGCTAGAATGGTGGCGGCTTATCTCTAAGAAGAGATGTGACGGCTGCGCTAATTCACAAGAAGATGGTTACAATGAGGCTCTGAAGGCCTTTTTTACAATAAGAAAGAATGCCAAAAACCCTATACATCCAAAAACCTAACCCTAGGAGATGAAGCGCCAAAAGTCATGTGGGCCCCGTTTGGGTAAGTTAATACATCAACTTCCTGGGGTCGTAACTTTTGCATACGATCTCCGTTTTAGGCGTGTGATACCCCATTGGAAAGGTATCATCGAGGAGATTCATTTTGGGGGATCAATATGAATTCGGATATCATTGAGGAGCTTTATCCCTAAAAACCTTCATTTGGGCCCTCAAAATGGCCCCGGAAGTTAAAACTGCTAAAAATAGTAAATTGCCAAAATTGTCAGAAAACTGTTTTGATGTAGTTGGAAAAGGTGGTTGGCCACTGATATCCATCTGGATCAATCGTCCATACTTAGGAAGCAATGGTCTCCATTGCGTTGAGTTCCCCCATCAGATGAGGAAAGTTCTGTTGAATTTGGCCCTAGGTGAGCCACTTGCCTTGGTGCAGGAGCTGTCCTGCTTTGACGACTTGATAAAGATGGATCCTTTGTTGTCGAGTGCCCTTGATATATGTGTCCAAAATCTGATCACTGGATGTCTATTGTATGTGGTCGGGGTTGAGCTCTGTTGGTGTCAGTTGTTTTGCTACGTCTGAGGTGTCTAATAATGGTGGGAAATAAGGCCGAAGGAGGTCGACATTGAATACTGGGTGTAGGCCAAGGAAAGGAGGAATGTTGAGCTCAAAAGAATTATCCCCCACAGCCTTGGTGATGGTGTACGGCCCATAACAGAGTGGGTGAAGCTTCCGATGGGGTCCTGTAAGGTGTTCTTTCTACAAGCACAACCAAACTTTGTCGCCCACCTGAAACTTATGTGGCACCTGATGTTGATTATGGCACTACTTGTACTTGTCATTGGACTTCTGTAGGATATCCTGAACCTGTTGGCGGATGTGCTGGATCCTCTCAATGAATCGGGTGGCTTTGTCAGCCTCAGTTGGAGCAGGAGAGGAGTCGACCGAGGTGACCGCAAGGGGAAGTGCAACATGTATGGGACCCAATGGTTGGAATCCCAACCCCACTTGAAAGGGGCTGTGGCCAATTGAGCTATGAAGGGCTCAATTGTAGCTATGTTGGACATAGGGAAGACTCTCATCCCATGTGCGAGGGTGCTTGGAATTATACATGCACAGGATATGCACAATCATTCGATTTACGACCTTGCACATGAATCGATATCCATCTGAATCATT